>DWFT01000146.1:0-14188 GCA_018246795.1 Microceris patrobas patrobas
CTTTAAATATAAGAAGTATATTGAAATAGAGGGAGATTTTATTGAAAAATTAATCTTTGATACATTTCTATCAGTATTTTGAATACCTTAGGCTCAAAACTTTTAAGTCGCCCCTCGTACTACCCTGCAATTGCCGCACACACGAATACATACCTACTCTCGTTTATGGTTAAAGTCTGTGGTCAAATTGAGAATAGATTAATATTGTTTGTGTTTAATATTTTTTGTATATGTAATATGTATTACAAATACCTTAAATTGAATTAAATAAACAATGTATTATTTACGTTCCCATTGTCAATGTCAGACATGAGACGTCAGTAAGACGTCAATAATAATTGTTGTCAATAAGTAGCACAGAGGAAAGATTTATATACGCGTAGATTTTGACATTAGAACTAAGACAACGCTCAAGCTGATTTTTTTATGATTTACGATAGAATTTCGGTCGCTACTGGGCCACTAATATAGATAAAAGCAAATACTTTTACATCCAGTCTTTGGACATACGACTTAAGTAAGACTAGCATAAGACAAAAGAATATTAAAAACGTAATATGACGCCTGTTAACCTGTTACAAAGTAGGCAGAGGTGTGTAATACACTCCATGTTTCACCAATAAAGGATATTAGTTATATATTTAATACAATCGTTATATTGCACCATTTTCACAAACATATAAGATAACGAAACGACAACAACGACAACAACAATCGATAAAACAATCGCTTTAATTGAAATTATCCGAAAGGAACAACGATAAAACCAATTAACCAACAGAACGAGAATATTGACCTCATATTAGTTTTGAGAACAAGTTCGTATAAGTGCGTGGGACGAGAAAATGAAAGTTTTCACTGTCGTGGAATCAACTTACGAGCTTGGAGGAGATCGTAATGTTAGATGGAACTTTTGATTTATACCGTCATCATTAATTTTATCGACTGATGTTAGTTTTCACAACTATATTCGCTTAGCTCGTAAATTTCTTTATTTTTGTCGCCGATGACGTAATTTATACACCGCATATTATACTTAACCGTTACATAGAATGCAACGACACATAGAACGAATCACGTTCGAAATTTAAAAATAACCAAACTTGAAGTTTCATTTATGTGTATGCTGTCTGGGTGTACCCACAGGTAATAAACATTTTCTATTTCATCTATTAAATTTTCCAAGTTAGGAAACCGCATGACCAATGTGGAGCTCATGAGCGAAAACTCCTTAGAGGAAGGCTATGTCTAGCAGCGTACTCAAAAGTTTTAGATCGAATATTAGACTGTAGCCTTTTAACATGTGCGTTAACTTGAAATATGAGGCTACTTAGAACCGGTCAGAACGTTTGTATAATAGAAAACTGAAGAGCAGCGCCTCATGTCTGCCTTCCACACTCAACTAACAGGAAAACAATATTTTAGCTATACATACATATACAGTAAGAGGAATAGTTTAAGGTTACGTTTTTGCTGATTGTCGACATAATTTGTTATCAAGTCAATACAAAATATAGAAAACTGAGGTTTTGTTAGAATCACGATTGAAATCATAAATTCAGTTTTAGCTGATGATTTATTAAATACTAGCTGTGCCCTCGACTTCGTATGGGCTAACCTAACCTAACCTAACCGCGGGGCCGCACCGCGATCAACTGACGCGTTTCCAGCCTACGCTGAATCCTATTTAGTATGATGATTGATCATATAGATATGAGCTTTATTTTTTTTGCTACATATTACTTGATGATTGACATAAATTAATATAACTAACTTATTATATGTTAACCAATTTAAATGAAAAAAAATCACAAAATATTAAGTGGAGCCAATCACAGTATAATCCTGAAAACTGCATTCAAATCGAACAAGCCATTCCTGAGATTAGCGTGCCCAAACAGCGATCAGTTACAGTTTTATTATATGTATAGATATTCGATTAATTAATGAAGTTACTCTTATAATTAGAAATTTTTGTACGTATGTTAATAGTGGTGTCATTTTGCGAAAAAAAGGCTTTGAAGAATTATTATTCGTCTAGTAATGTCCAATCAATGTATTGAATACGAGAATACCATCGCGTTCCCTCGATCCAACATGTCAGTGTAAGGCTTCATTTTCATTCATACCGGAAGATTCAAATTATACGTACATCGAAGACGGCGGATAAAGTAACAGTGTAGATATAAAAACTTAGCGTCCGGAAGCCATACAAAGGTGAGTTGGCTGCGAAAAATTAAAAATGCACCGTTAAACATCTCACTGTGTTGTGTTACGAAAGCCTTAATTTGATTTATAGTTACATTTATTTTTATATTACCAATAGGTAATAGTGACCAATATGAATACTTTTTAAAGCGAAAATTATTCGTAGATATTTTAGGTTTCAACATGTATTTATATTATTAATAACATAACATCACGCCTATCATCCCCGGAGTGGTAGGCAGAGGGGTGTAGTACACTCCCACGTTTCACCACGTTACCTTTAAGTTCCATGGAATAGGTGGTGAGCCTATTATCTTATACCGAGCACAGATCCAGACTCCCGAGTCACTACTAGAAATTCTAAATTAGAAAATTCCCATCCAGGATTTGAACCCACGACCTCCTGATCGGCAGTCGCGATTGCAACCACTGGACCAACGAGGCAGTCAAATTTATTATATAAAAGTTAAGTAAAAATATTATTATTATATGTATATATTATATAAAAGTTATAAATAATAGTGAATAATTTTGTAAATGAAAATTGTTCGTAGGTGTTTAAGTTTTCATTATGTGGTGTATTATGGATGGCTCTTTGTACTTAATATATATATGAATAAATAATAGTTCCACATTTTCTTTTAATCATAGTAAAGTTTTCTATACGAACAAAGGATAATATTGCAAGGAAACCAACAAGACTTACAATTCTTCATAATGCTTTCTGTGAAGTCTGATAATCCGCACTTGGTTAGCGTCGCAGACAACGCCCTTAAACTTTCTCGTTCTACAAGGGTGTGAATAGTAGCTGATCCTGGAAAATATTTTTTCAATGGTTTCTTTAATAAATTCAATGTTACAGTGTAATACGATTGTCACTGGTTAATTAAACTATATCATTAATTAAGATCTCATGTGAACTTACCATTTTCGAAATTTGTTTTTTGAGTAAATAATAATTAGACTAATCCTATTAAAATATAATTCGTATATTTATCAACTAATATAGTTAATGATGTTATTCCTGCAGTCTTGTCAACAAATTAAAATCACTAATTTACTTAGAACTTTGAAATTGAACAATTTAACTATCAGCTGTGATATTCCCATAGTCATCACAGTCGCAGCCATTGACTATTTATAACGGACTCTATTTCTTCAAAAAAAGAAACAGCAGACAACACGAGCTCGAAATTGCCATCTTTTCTACTATCTTGTTATTTACGGCGTGTATTTGCTTCTTTATTTCTTTTCTGTTCTTTTTAATTCAAGTTACAGTATCTATCTATTTTTTGCTAGATCTGTTTAACTGTACTTTTTGTTATTCTAGATGTTTCTGCTAGATACATCTTTTTATTTTTGTCCTTTAAAATGCTATAACAATGTTTAAATGACTTCTAATTTTTGGATTTAACTCATACGTTGTATGTTATACATATGTACAACGCGAAATAAGTTGTTAAATCGTTAGTTTCATCTTGAACCCTCTCAGTATAACTACAACCCCTCTGATTATGGCCATACCCCCTCTGATATACGTAGTTATAACCCCACTTATTACAGTTATACTCAGATTCACAGGAAATGCTCTATGCCGAGTGAAGACCAATAGACTTTCATTTCCCTTCATCGACAATTATCATGGAAATAGAATGCTTATTCAGTACATGTTTTTCTTGAATAACGTTTGTGATTTCTCTAAGGTAGGTTTATTTTTGTATCTTCTATAAAATATACTAGTCTTGTTAACCATTGAGAGAAATTTCGAGATACAATGAATTAAATATTTTTGTCACATACTATTTGTTTGTATTCTAAACATTTCTCCTCAAATATTATCGTATTTCGCCCTCTTATGTTTTATTTTCGAAGTATTGAACATCACGAACTATTAACTGGTTTTTACTTAATCCGTGCTCAGCGGTGGATGGATAGAATTAATTATAATGGCGATGATGACATACATTACATGCGTATAACTGATATAGGAATACATAACAATGAATATTATGATCTGCAACAGACATTTTCCCATCATAACGCAAATGTCGCTTAAGTAGAAGCAGTAGCCTCTATGTTAGATTTATATCTATCTGAGATTGCAAAAACGCCTCTGGAAATTAGATGCGGATATGAGAACGGACGTCGGGTGCGACTGTGTCGAGTGTATCTCGGCGTCCACAGCGCAATCCATTCCGGTCACGTAGATGCTCTTCAGTTGTACCGTACAATAATATAATCATCGAATAACGAAATCCATTAGCCGGGACGCGTGATGGATGCGACATTAAACAATAGAGGATAATAGTGCGTAACGTACTACATAATATATATCTTATGTTATTCCGAGAACAATAGAAACTGGTAATGCTTCGTGGTAAAACTTTGCAGTGTTTTTGATTTTATAAAGATCAACTTACTCATAGAAGCTATGATTGAAAGTCATAAATCACATCAATCCAACAGAAATTACGCTCCAGTAAATAATGTTACAGTCGAGATATAGGCCATATAAGAAACTCAAATATAAGCTTTTGGTACGTCAAAAGTTTAAAAGTTCTTTTTAATACAAACATAAGTCGCTGGCTCCAATATTTCACCGGAAATTACATCCCGTTATTGGCCGCCAACGATTACTTTGGTTTCGAGAAGGAAACGCAAAACGTCGGTAATAATAAATTTAAAAAACTCCCATCAAATCTTCAGGGGGTGGTACTTGCTAAACCTCTTTCGATTTCCAGCATTAAAAATGTACGTGCGCGGATTAATTTTTGTTTTGTTACCTCACTTGTAAATTTATATCCGATTCCCACGTGACGGTAAAAGGGAATTGCACATATCGTATTACGATCTCTTGTTAAAAAAGGCTTCATACATTTGTTCAGTATATTTGTACGTAGTTACATATGTATAGGTAACAAAGAAACTCTTCGAGGATTTATTGTCCTGTAGTTCATTAGAAGAATACGATTTTTTCCCGCGTCACAAAGGAATGAGTTTGGCGTCAGTAAAATATAATTGCGCTGTTAATAGAGACATGCTGCCATCTCTGACAGGCATCAAAGGCTTTGTTAGGAAAAATCAATATTTTAGGAGGGGTCTTGGTATTCCTTTGAGTGTTTCGGCTAAGAATTCTGTGTAATGTTAATATAATATTTCAAGCCTTTGCTATAGAACTAATGACGAAAATTTACAATGGGTTACGAATGGGTATGAAACGACCTCAACTTTAAGCGACTTTTTATAAAACTACTGACATGTCAATGTCAAAATTCGCAATGTCAAGATTGACGACATTTTTTAGGCCTCCCAGCGCCGAGAAAATCTTAAAACTTTTTATATCTTGACTGGCTGCTACCGATGGCATGCGGTTTTTACAAATCATTGTGACCTGCGACACACCAATACTAAAGACGAGTTCTATTCTAAACATAAAGTAAAGCATTTAATTTATTTCCATTACAATGAACAAAACAACTTCCCTATATTAATATCCATGCGCAGACGAAAGGTTGGACATATTTGCTTGATCATAATTGTTGAAGAACTGAAGCGAGAATACGAAGTGGATGAAAGAGTTTACGCCAGCGTGGAATTACCGAGAATGAATAGAAGTGCCCCAATTAAGCATCAAGGCAAATAAAACGTAATATTAATTTTTTCCGCATTTCATTTTAACTACCATGAAATTGCAACGTCAAGAACTTTTCGCATTGAATTTTTCGCTTTTGCATTCGCTGTTTCCTATAGAAATAGATTGTTTTGCTGAAGTCATTTTCATATTGCATATGTAGTTTAAACATAAAGTAGGACTTGTTTGCGTATTATTTAATTTGGTATTTTGTTCGTAGTTCTATAACTATAATTTTATCGCTATTATGTAGGAGGCACGTTTTAGTTTATGAAAATTATCCAATTAAAAAAGAAATTCTTATTTGTGAGAAGCTCTTGTGAGCAGTATAACCAATTCATAAATTTCTAAAAATCGTTAAAAAAATACGTAAAAAAGTCTTAAAGCAAAACAATATATAAATTCCAACCGAGAATTCTGGTTGACGGTGGAATTTCAGTTCCGGTCAAAAAATGCCCAAATGTAATGAATGGCAGTACAAATGAGTGCAAACGTAGGTAGAGAATAATAGACATTGGTTTATATGTGTTGTTGTTATAATTGTAGAATATTTGTTTTTAACGTTATTACTTTCGCACTGATAAGCAATTTAACCCAGTTTATAAACTAATCGAATTAAAATTAAATGCACCACTGCAATATGTTTTTATGTGTTTAAATGATTCGCGTACACAGTGAATTTATTTCTATGTATTTCTTAATTTTATTACATAATCTTGCCTCTGTTTCGAATGAATTTACAAGATGAGTCGATTACTCCTTTGCCGATTAAACCTTTTGTATACCATGCACAAATTATAATCTGTTAAGTTTGTCTGAACATTGGGTTAGAAAGGCGATATCTAATTAGAATGGTATCAGGTATTTGGTACATTTCAGTTCAGTGATGATTTAACTTTGAATTATGTATGTTTCCTTAATGAATAATGATAATAATAATTTTAATTCGCAGTAAGAGAATAACATACAAATGCTATTTTTTTTTTACAATAACAGCATCAAGGTAATAATAACACGAATGATAACACCGACAAGAAGAAACAACTGAAAAATAAGATAGTTCAAGTTATTTGATATCTAAAGCTCTTTTAATTATCTAATGTCCATGTATTTCCGCAATGTCCAGCGTAGCAACAAGCGGTTCGCTCCCAGCAATCAGAACATTTTGTCACACAGTCTCGCATTAGTGTTATTTCACTAGAATGCGTCATACGACGATTTCCCTGCCGAGATCTCCGCAGTGCGTCGCCGGCAGTGTTATTAATGACTCCGTTAGTTACGATGTCACGACGTTTAATATATCCACTTTATTGAAAAATATTATATGAACGGAATGCACGCGTATATACATGCCTAAAGACCTTTTGACTTTAACATCGCCCAAATGATTTGAATATAGAATTATTGGTTGATCAGTTCACTGGCTAGGTCGCCAGTTACTTTAGTGATTATTAATATTTCATTTGCCTCATTTGGAACTCTTAGAACACGTTTATTTGTAATAGATTTAAACTCCTAGACATTACAAGTAACGTATATATAGCGTAACGTATATAGACAGTGATATTTACAAAATTTTCCCTATACCGGCCACTGATACAACTATAAATTAAAGAATAAATATTACCCCTACCATTTTGTGAATGCATGTTACTGGAAACTGAAACTGGATTCTTTTTCTTTTTTAAATTTTAGTAAATTTTAGATTCTTTGCCCAAAAATATTGTCTTTTCGCGTACGCTTGAAAGATTTTTATTATTGAAATCGGACCTGTTGGTCTTTTAGTCAGTAATCTTCCTGCTGAGTTGAGACTGCAAGTACGATTACCACCCAGAATAAATATTTGTATGATGAACGCGAGTATTTGTTTTAGTCTGGGTGTAAAATTATCTTTGTATGTATGTACGAGTACGTATCTAGGATTTTACATACGTATATATGTTTGCCCTTTGGTTAACACAGTATACACTGGTATGGGATCAGACGGTTGTGTGTGGGTTGCTCAGAGATATTTGTTATTATTATGTCAAACTTCAGCGTAAAGTTGTAAGCATAATTTCAGTTGAATTCTATTTTGCATTGATGTTGCTCACAATTACATTCAAATAGTAGAAACGTTAAACGAAGTACATGAGCAGAATTCAAAATATAGTAAAATAACAGCCTAAAGACGCAAAGAAGTAACATTAACATTTATTGTAAACTCTGTGCTAAGAAAATTCATTTTGAAGTATTTTAAGGTCAGTGATCGTTATACCTATATCTGAGAAAAACAGGCGTTTAAATAGCACTTAATTTTCTTCTACTGTACTTAAAGAATTCCCTTAATCGATTAGCGTCAACGGTTAACATAAAGAATATTCTATTTCTTCGTACTTATTGTAATCTTCAGGATTTTTTATAAACCTTGCAACGATTTTTAACACGTATTTTAATTTTCTTTTATCACATTATACTCCATCTATATCCTTTCTACTTTTCCCAAACTCTTTTTAATCTGACCTGTAATTTCTGACACAAAATTTAAATCTCTCTCTCTCTCTCTTTTAAATACAAAATACTATAAGATCTTTATCACAGAAAAAATATAATAATCATCGGCTATCTATTCTATAAAATAGATATATGTATGTATATAAAGAAATAGAGAAGACTTACACGACAACTCTTAACTTAGGACAATTTGTACCGCTAGGTTTTCTTTCACGCGATCTATCTCCTCATCAATAGTCGTTATTTTTAGATGACTCTCACATTCAAAACTGTACATAAAATTAAGCTTTTTAAAGTGGGGTAGAATGACAAAACTTCGGTCGGTCAAGTTCACACTTCTTAGCTAGTTTGTTATATTGTCAACGACGTCCTTATTCTTAACGTTAAAGTGTTCGCTTCTTGTAACATTAGTTTCTCACTTCGTTATGTTGGCATACGAATTCCAGTGCAAGATGTTCTCGGTACGAGTTCTCAAGTGTCATGTAATTATGCAAAGTGTCCGTCTTATTCGTATCTCGCGACCCTCGTTAATGTAAAAGTGAGCACTTTAAAAAAGACAGAATGGCATCTTCATAGCTTTAAGGAGCAATAGAATAGTCTTTGTTATTCATTTATATCTATAATATTATGCTGAGCAGGGGAGAAAGCATTTTGTCAGGATAGCAGCTGCTGGTAAACTCTTTGTTCGTGCCTACGTATATATGAAACGGCTTGACAATATGTTAACAGCTATGTATGTAAGTATAAGATATTAAATTTACGTTGGATATAGTGTTACGTAACTGTACAATATGATAATGAATGTATCCGGCATGCGAAGAACGATCTACGTGGAGACAATGAAGTAACAGCTGCATAATGGATTACCAGAGCAGCTGAGACCTTCAGTAATGAAGAAACGACAAGGAACAGGAGAATTTAATATTAATTTGTGCAATTGTATTGTTTTTTAATTATCGAATCATATTTCACTATTAAATGTCTCTCGACTATTTATACACATGATTACAGGTTCGAAACTAGTCGGGCCATCCCGAAAAAACTCACGTGAGTTAAGCCGGTACATTTATAATCATACTATGAATATGTTTTGATTTGACCTCTGTCGGAAACCTCGTCTTGAATCTCTTTAACTTATTACGTGAAGCATAATTCAGATTTCTGAATCCGTTCATGCTAAGCAATCATACGTTATATGAAACTCTCTTTTCCTGTATAAAGTTTTAAGATATCAAACGATATCCCATTCGTTTTGTATCGTCTGTTGTTTTAGCCACTTTAACTTATTCTCAAGCTTATTTGTGGCTCATTTAAGTTCCACAATTCAATTAGCGTTACTTAGAAACTTGTTCTTTCGCGTTTTAATTTTCATTGTCTTGTATGTATGTATTTAACTCTAATGAAATATGTTCTCCTTTAAAACCTGTTTTCTTTGCCTTTCAAAAATAATGCTTAATTATATAGCGACAATCTTTAATGCATTTGTGTTTTCTAAAAATCAGAATTGCATATTATATCCAATATAAGATTACTGAAAAGATTTTTTTACCTCATAAACTACATGTCCTGGGAGAGCTCCTGTAGGCATAACATATCCCGTCAATAAATGCAAAAAAGCGTGTTAAAAACGGGAAGCCAATGTTACGGCGCTTCATCAGAATCAACATACGGCCGTGGAAACGGCCGAATATAAAATTAAAATCTCATGTCCTAAGTGTTGCAAGCGACTTTGTAACTATTACAAAAGTTTTGACAAAACTACTATTATTTATTTTTAAGGTTCTAAAAGTTATTTTTCCACCGTATCTCTTATCATAAATTCAAACACAAAATCTCTCAGCAACCATGTATATACGAGTACTATTATTCGTTCTCAGGAACCACGTAGATTTGGATACCATATTCAGCAATTAGAAGCTTTATTTCTGAGGAAGGTTTGGATATAATTCATGTAGCCTCTGCGTAAATTGGCCGTTCAATGGCAATAAATAAGGATTAAATGGGAACAAAATCCCTACATCTGATAATTTTTCTTGCCTTTCTCCGATAACATATTTTTATCAGTAAATGCGTGAGGGATTTTGATAGAGTACTCAGCAATAGATACTGATTTCGGAGAATCGTTTTATGTGAAATTGATCAAAGAACTAATTAAATTTATCAATGTATGACAATGAATGTGGAATTTACCAGTAAAAGTCTTGCACTGTGAGTATTTTTCTATAACATGCTATATAAATCGTTATAGCTGTGACAAAATAGTGAATGGTAGGTTTGTTCCTTGTAAATAGTGTTTAAAAAAGCTCGGGACGTTATGTACGAGTCAGTATTCAGAAACTTTCCATCTGACTGCCTCGTTGGTTGAATGGTTGCAAGCACGACTGCTGATGGAGAGACCCTGGGTTCGGTTACTGAATGCAGACTCAAAATTTACCAGATGAATTGAAGGAGTATGTACACTACACTCTTCAGCCTAAAAAAATCTCGTAATGCAATATATTCATCAATTGTCCAATTTGTTACGAACTCCGGTGATGCTTATAAATTGTTCGCGTGGCAGGTGAGCAACAATTACTCGTAATATAAACAATATTTCATTGACCATCACTATATATTTCATTCTCAGCCTTTAACTGTGGGCCAGGCAAGTTTAATATTATTGACAAATTGTAAATCTCGTTTACTGTTTATGGTTTGGGTTATATCTTTATTGAAGGGAAAACTGATGTACGTTTAACGTTTTTTATCGGTATTTAAAGGTCGGTAAAACAGAAATTGCTCGATAAGTTAAGAATTTTGTTAGCAAATTGCTGCAAGAACCGGAATAAAGATTTAAGATAATTCCTTGTATATTATCGTTGGTTATTGAATTAAGCCGATTTACTTTTGAAGTATGTACGAGCATAGAAAGAATAACAGCATTAACGCGGTAGCATATAGTAATCGAACGTAAGTGTAGAATACGAACAATCAGAGACGAAAAGAAACAAGAAAAACTATTACCGTAGAAAACGGAGCATGATTAGGTCTCGATTGGGCGACTGGTGAGAAATTTTCAAAAACATTTTCGTAAATCTGAAAACGTTAAGCGCCCAGTTGGGAAAGCCATTACGATTCATGTTATGTCAAAATTGTATAAATTGTCGAAGATCACAAAAACTCCCATTAGCTTCGGAGCTTTTGGTGGCGCCAAAGTAAGTTGAGAATGAGAACAGTATTTTGGCCGTAAAAGAACCTGTTTGACTTTTGTTTAGAGATTTCAATTATAACTTGTATATAGACTCGATTTCTTCTTTCGAGTCGACAGCTATTGATCGAGTACTCGAGAAGTGAGCTATGTGAATGAAACTGTAATATCGCCTGATACTGGTTGATACTGACATAATTGGTCCTCTGTTAATAGCTTCGAGATATTACCTCCTTAACCAATTACATTCTATTATTTCATTATAATAATATTAACTTTTAATGCGATTACATATATTCAATCTAATGAACGACCATTGACAGAATGGATTGGCACCTTTACTACTATGTGTGTATTTTACAAGGTCATTTGAATAGTTTATTTAAAACATAATGAGTTTACTGTTAATGATGCGCCGAATTACATTAACTTTATGAAGTCGTTTCTCACGTGTCTCAGTAAATATTATATGTATACGACTATGTGTACATATGTATTAAATTTTTCCAACAATCAGAGATAATGGGGAAAGAACGCTATTAAAAATTAAGGTGAACAAGAATATGTACTCGTATATAAAAGAGACAAAAGTGAATATTACAAGTAAACATTTTCTCTAATTTTCTACATACTCCTTCGTCTAAGTTTTGTTACGAAGTATAAGAGAGCAACCATCACAAGTGGCCGCTGCTGTCGCACTTGACGTCCGCTTCTGATATCCGAAGACATAATAGAAATACAATCGTGTCTGTTAGTAGAAATTGTTAATAAGATGATTAGTTGCCGACGATTAGAACGGGAGTAGGTAATGGTATATCTGCAGTAAGTATATGATAGTTTCAGTGCTGTTAGTATTACTTAGTACCTAACTGTTCTGTCCCAAGTTTGTCACAGATGTTTTGTTACTTCTTGAGGACGGACAGACTTGTCTCTACTGTATATCAATTGAGGATGAGTAAATTTATTTCACAATAATTCTACTTCGATGTTAAATGTGATCGACAGTAAATAGTATCTTCTTAACATTCAACTTAAGCAAGTTGTATCTTACATACTAAGTTAAGTTAGACGCTTATAAACTTAATGTAATTGGATGAATCATTTATGTCATTAACTACTTTCGCCGACAATGGTCATTGTAATAATTAATGTGATATGTACAACAGTTTAGGACTTTTATTAAAGACACTGTCTAATAGACTAATACAGTTCAGAGAAAAATATTTATCATTTAGGGGCGTAATACGTAACATAAAAGATTGATGGATATTACACAATAAGGCCGCGATGTAGAAAAATAACCTAACATATTATTATATTTAGTACGTCCAAAATCGTACGTAGATTACACTGTTGATATATTGAACGGTTAACAAAACAATCTATTTAATCAGTTTGCTTAGCAGTTGGTTAATTTGTTTAGTTTCGGATCTAAACAGTGCCACGATACACACAAACAAAACATTGGAAATGTATGTTTATTGTTACATCTCAAATATCGCATTGTGTTCGTAATGTAACACAAACATAAATGAAAGCAAGTGTGAAACGAATGACGAAATCGCGCACGCGAAATGTTTATTGAGGCTGTTGTCCTTGTTTCATTAAACAAGGCTAAATAAATACTTATTAGTGTAATATTGTCTCTGTGCTGTTTGTTTGTATTATATCTTTCATCAGACCCCCATTGTTGGCGTATCTCATACGATTTATCGAAGCCAGGTTATATTTTTAGAATAGGTTAAGAATCAACTCTTATTAGGTGACCGCTAACGGCAAATCATGATATTTCCGTTTGTGCCATAACTCGTTTTGAGAGAACGTTTGCCATAACGTGTTTTGAGAAAAGTTGTTAGTCTTTGTCGATAGCCTTAATTTAGCTATAAAATTTTGCACAGTGGCTTTGAAATTAAACCATATCTACATATATCAATTTAAAACTAATGCAGTGTTGGACACTTGGGCTATAATTCAGACAAATGCTGAGAGAATGGTTCATGGTTAAAATGCGGCCAATATGTATTTATTTACCTTTGTAGATTCTTTTAGTTACGGACTATTCTTCATCTCATTGATCCTACAGTTGTTACAACAAAACGATTTCTTTCCACGTTTTTTATCCAAACAGATAAGGCGTCGAAGGGCCCGTCGCCCTTTATGTTCAAATACGCATATCCTAGAATTCTTCAAGACAAGGGCGAGTAGGCTTTTTATAGACATGCGTGATCCATCTTAGGGCATATCTACGCTTTCATCCGTCGGCCGAAAGTTAGCCTATTACGTAATAAATAAATCTTCTAACTTCTAGTAAGAATCTAGATTCGGAATTATAATTGGATTGGATAAAAACTTCACATCGTGCTTATAATTGCCGAAGGGATAGGCTGAGAAGTGTACAGCCATACACAGGGCCAAACTCCAAATTCAGACCCTTTTAGGAATTTCAAGTTTGAAAAACTCAATTGAACCCGACCCAGAGATCGAACTTAGGACCATTGCCTTCTTCAACAGTCGCGTTTATAACCACTAGTAACGAGGCAGTCTATAAAAACGACCGGTTATTTATAAGACGAGGAGAGGGCGCGATGGCACTCATTGGTGGAGGCCTATGTCCAGCAGTAGACGGAGATAGGTTGATGATGATGATGATGATTTACTGAGTGTTCTAA
>DWFT01000147.1:0-14183 GCA_018246795.1 Microceris patrobas patrobas
AAATTTAAAGTTCAAATAAGGCAAAATGTAATAAAATATAGATATATAATGCTACTCTCTGTCTCTCTCAAAGCCGACATTTTGGTAAAACATCTCACCGCCTTTCAATTTTAGCTCAAGAAACAAGGGTTAATTGGCACGAACGGAAATCACGCCATGTCGTGAATAACAACCGGTTGAAGTAATCCGTGCAATTATAATGTGTAAAACACGTTTAAGGATCGAGTCGTTTGTACTTATTAGATTGGTGTACTTTTAAAGAGCTTTATTTTCATATAAGACTACGCAAGTCGCTACTACAAGAACAATTGTTAACTGCATGAATGTAAATTACCATTCGTTCCGCTAAAGATTTATATGAAGTTCTTTTTAGTCCAGTGCCAGACATTGATCTTTCCAATAGTACGTCACTGAGCTCAACCTTGAGCATTGGACGAGAACTTGTCGACGGTGATGATGAGGACGATTATGATGATGGGTATGACAATGTTTGTTCAGTTTGTGAGTCTTTGTGAATATTACCAGGTAAATCGAAGTTATGTAAATTAAAATTAAAATATATACTGCAATGTAGTTATAATAACAAAATAATAAAACCGCATAGGACGGTTTTCAAAAGACAAAGACGAAAGACTGGTTAAAGGCTCATAATTTTAAATTAGCCTTAATGAAAAATGTATCTATATTATACATTTCGGTCGTGAATATTAAAGAACAGTTTTTTCCCAAAGAGTTAATTATAGTTTCCGCTATTCTTTAGATTAGATGCGATTAAAGAGAAAGTAGGTATATATACCTAGTCTTTTCTAATTCTGCAGAATACATTATGTGCGTTCAATTAATTAGAAATTTTATTACAATGCAAAAATAGTCTTATTTAAGTGATATAATGTGAAAATGAATCCTTATTTAACAATACGTTCAATAAGAATATATACCATACATCTGTCAATACATACATATGTGTATACTTGTACATGTGTAGGTACATCTGTTTCTGTCGACTTTTCGAATGCATCACTAATGTAACAATAACTGTATCTTTACATTTTGAAAACAATACTCAAAAATATTGTTTAATGATTCTCGCTCATAACAAGTCAAAGTTTATTTCATAATTGTTATCGGATTTATATATTTTCAATGTCTTATAATTGTAGCGCCGATAAACAAAGGCTGTACCAGATAATAATATTACTAGTGACCTTAACCTGGGTGTTTATTATCTGTGGCTATTACGAGATTACAGTGGAATAGCCTTTTTAAAATAAATATTAATAACAGGCAGGCCTCTAAAGGGGCGTTTCACATTTTCATGTAGACAGTCAACAGCCGAGGCGTGGTACGAATGATGTCATAGAGTCTACACATGAGGATATACAACCTACGTTTTAGGAGCGTATTGCTTGTAATTTTAAAGAAATTTCGTCTTTATATATGTTGATATTCTCTACATGTCTAATGTGAAATTACCATGGCGGTATCCGATAACTTCCAAAATAAATAATAATAATAAATACTCTTTTAAAATTTTCTTTGAATAATATTCCAAGTCAAGAACCATATATAACTAATTAGATACCTAGCTATAGTGCTGCATGTAAAAAAACATGCATGTTATATATAATTATGTATATTATAGATAGTACCTATACGAAAAAAATTCAAACGCGATCACATCAGCAGTCGCGGTCAACGAAAGTTGTCTTGCAGGATCCACATCGACATGCATGGAGCAGTTTCACCAGGTCTGGTCTCGCAATCAAAACACAGATCTATTTATCTATTAGCCGTATAATATATTACATGTATACAGTTGCAGATGCATGACAACAGGCTCACCCCTTACGGTACGTGTGACATAACTTGTCAAAAGTAGTAGTATTGTTTTTCTCTGCCTACCCATTCGGAGAAATACATGCGTGTTGATGCAGACGAAGCACATCAGGTCTGTAAGGATTAAGATTCTTGGCAGTCACTTCTTCCTCTCTAGGTACCCCATAATGGACCTGTCGTTACGATATAATAACAATGATAATTGAAATATTAAATGTAATTATTTTTTCAAGTATCGTCTGCAACGTGCGTTTTTTATCTTTAAATACGATATCATGCAATATCCACAAAAACCATGATTATTTCTTTAAACAATACATTTTCGTTATCAAACATGCTAGTATAAAATGAATAATGCCAACTATTAAAAAGTTTACTGTTCGCGGTCGGGGTTTTAGGTACGGTCAGTTCAGTTAAAATCCGTTATGTCGTTTTGTATAACTGCAATGAATTTAACAAAGAGCTCTTGTCGACATCTGAAGGTGAAAGAACCTTTGATAGGAACAAAAAGTTTACGTGCTTTTATAAGAAATCCTATTATCATTTCGATTCGTGTCCCACGCAGACTTATATAGCATAATACTGTTATTCTGATAGTAACAGACAAGTCATAATCGCAAATAATAAATGTATACTACCAAATATATACTTATGTAGATAAAATGTAATGAAATACTGGTAAATCTTGGGAGGGTACTACACTCTGCCGACCCCTACGGGAAAATACAGAGGCGATGTCATAAATATTATGTAGATATTTCGACATTCTTATACATTGTTTAAACTGACAACTAATAAACTATACTGTTAATTATAAACAAGGGTTTAAACTAACAATGAGTCTAACTGTATAAGTACCTATCAATATTATTGCAGCCCTGTCTTTATCCAATCTATCAAAAATCTCTATTAATATCTGGCAGAGTGTTGTATCGGCCGTTCGGACACCGAATATGCGAATCTGACCTCTATCTCGATGGCGTCTAGATGTTTCATGGGTTTATTAATTGCGTTTGTCAGTCTGTAACGGTGTATCCGACCGGCTATTCCAGTTCATCTCGTTTACCGCTAACTCTGCCATATATTTCTTTTATATATACATATATGTGCTTAGTATTTAAATCTCCGCCTGCCACGCGTTGTGTTCTATAAAAGGTCTTAAAACCATATTAATATAACTTGTGAATACTAACTAAGGTACTTTTGTTTGATGCTCTCTGCCTAAACCGTAAAGGACTAAGCGTCATGACACAAGAATAATATTTACAAGTAATCCCAGTGAATATTGCAATTGTTTATCATACATAGGTTAGCCTTTAAGAGCATGAAACGAAGCGTAATCAAAATGCAAATAAAGCACGTTTGCCTTGAAAATTATACGTCTGTATGAAACATTGCCACTGAAACTGAATATTATAATGAGTTAGTAATTAAGGTATTATCTCGTTTTAATTATTATTTTTTCATTAAAAAATAAATAACAAGAGAAAAACGCATTACATTGAAGCATCGTTATGCAAAATATGTTTTGTATTGTGAATTGTATGCGGTTTTAGAAGAGAAATGTATTTCGAAATACTGTAATGAGTCATTCGTTCCACACGTAGTCTCGCGCGCATCCAGTTTTCTCCGGTTAGGTAACAATAATTATTATTTGGATAGCAATGCACTTTTCGAACGTTAGTGAATTGATGATCTCGCCACTTCAGCGAGGCTGTCCCAGATAGTAGGTGGAATAATAGAGTTATGTAAAAACTAGCTATTACCCAATATAATTGCTTCTGTAGCTTTTTTATCCGTCAGAAATACGAAACACGACGAAGATAGACACATCGTTGACTTTATTTGTCAGTGCGTGATTCATTTCTAAACAAAAAATAGAAAAAGAATTAACTTTTATTTTAAGATATGAGCTAACTAAAAGTGTTGTTGAATACTTACAGCCATTTGTAATTACTTAATTCGAGACTGAATAATCGTACGTTAAAAGAATATTCATAATAATAATAATTATAAATTAGCATTAAGTCGGCTCTTTTTAACAGCAATAAAGAATAAATAAATAATAGTTATTGTAATTATAAAAATCGGACCCTTGTGAATAATTGGAGTTAAAAGAATATATTTAAATAAAATTAGCTAGTTTTTAGTGCAATTTTCGACTTTAAATTAAAAATCGATAGCTAATAACATATTGTTAAAAAATAATAGGTATTTTTATTTACAATAATAGGTCTGTTATTAAAAATCACTAGTTAATGAATTGGTTCATTACATAAATACAAATTTTCCAGCTCTATAAAAAGATGTGACTGTATCTCTCCTGTATTGTAAATGTTAACAAAGCGATGTTCATTGTTTAACATAAACAATTTAAAGTGAACAAAAGTGCTAATACAATGTCAAAAATGAGCGTGACAACTGTAACTGCGACGACTATCAATAGTGAAGAAGCTGGTAAGTTTTATGAATGTAATAAATTTGATTTGTTTGAACATAAATAATGTTGTAGAAACATGTCATATATTAATATAAATACGAGCCGCAAACGGTGTACTTGACCTGATCAGTATGAGCCCGGTCCGCCCACGATACAACCTAACTAATCGAAGACGCACACAATATTAGCATGTCAGCGCTCCTTCCTCACCGCCTCGCTAATACCACAATTTGCATTAAACGTCTAATACAACAAACAGTTTCCTAAGTATTCACACTAAACTTTCCATATATCGTAGTGTTCAGCTTTGAGTCATCACGAAAATAACCATAATCTCGCTTTTGAACTGCATTTCTAACATTCATTGGCATTTGTATACGTGTTTCTCTTTTCAATACACCGAACACTAAAACGATCGGTCAAACCCCATTAGTATTCTTGGTATCTATTGCGAGTCTGTTCACCCCGAGGATTGATGCGTTAAAAAGAGCCCAGGATATACATGGCATATGACAGAAAACACAGGTCATTTAAATTCAGTATGACGGGACGTTGCTTTGGAAACGAATATATTAGTTCCAAAATTAGCTGTCTCGTTTTCGTTTGTGGGTCAAACTAAAGCTGCCGGACTACCGATTCTTCTATGTGAGCCTTTGTTCCGATCGTTATCCACTCCTGCGATGTTGCAACTGCTGAACTGCAGCCGTTTGCGTAACCAGCGCCGAGCCGCGTGGATTGAAGTCGGACTGTGTTGACACATGCAAATATGTTTGACCGTAGCGAGCTAGTTTTTGCTATATCGCTTCCAACCGGCTGAAGCAAATTAATTTATCATCATCTAATTACGTAACTTCCTTCAACGTTTCTAAGTTTTTCCCATCTCCGTTATTAACTACATGTCGTATTATATCACGATCTGTTTCGTTATCACGAGCACGCTTCCCTTTACAAGTCAATTTGCTGTTACGGCTTACGTAACAGCTAATTTAAGGTAGTAAATCGATATTTTTTTAATTGGCTTTTATCTTCGTTTCAAAGTTTTTGACCCTCGGAGTCTGCGAGTCTCTTACGTGACTCAATTTGTTACGAAATTGATAATTTCACTAGCGTATCGGTTTAGTTCCTGTTTAGAATGTTTTAATACGCCGATAACGAAGTTTAATCAGCTCGAAAAAGTGTGACCGAGGATTATGATGTAATTTTTTCTGTTGATTATATACTTCATTAAAATATTTAACATTACTGTGATATGAATGTCAATATTTTTTGATAAATCATTTATATATATCACTAGCAGTAATTATGTATATATATAAGATTTTTTTAAATCTTTATTATGACATCACATAGTAGATATGAAATTCGTGGTGGCGGAGGTCTGGTCAAATGGAACAGGTGGTACTTAGGAAAACAAAATGTTTTGTTACATGCAAAGAAGTGAGTGGCACTTTACGGTTGTAAATTTAATTGTTATTATTATGTATGCGCCAAAATAAAACATTCTTGTGTACACAATATGATTATACTAATGTTTCTGTTCATTGCAAAAAATAGAATTGTCCATTAACATATCGCCAACAAAACCAGTTAACCTATCGTGTTGTAGAATGGTCTTGAACTCAAATTCATTTCCATCATTATCAATGGCAGCTCGGCGTTGGCTATAATTGACGCGATAACCTCTCTGTAACACAGCGAACACAGCGACGTTAAGTGTTACGCTGTTCCTAGTCGCTTAAATTCTACGCGAGTGTAATACGCATTTATTGATTAGACTGTTAAATTTATACCGAATTTGGTTCTAATATATCGGGGTGACGTCATCGATCGGTGTAACGAACCGTAATTAGGTTTTGCGTGGAATACATTATTCGCGTCTATTGCATACGTTGTGGATCACGCGTCAGTTTTGTCTCCGCGACACATCTACGTGGAAACTCGACGGTCTGCTCGATTGGAACTATATCGGGGTCACCTTGCGTTCGTTACAGTGTTTGTCTGTACTACCTGTATTGTGCAGTGTGTGTTACTATTTCGCCATGTTATTTTTGCACAGCGTGTTTTTTCATTCGTGACAAGGTTCATTTTTGTTCGTCAATTTTCCATAAGAGAATTTGCTTTTCGGTAACATTGCTTGTCCTTCTGTCATCGCTTGTTTTTGCGGCGGTACCGCGTGCAATGTAATCGATGCCCTACAGTCGGTGAGCAGTGAGTCCACCTACTGAATCTACATAGCGAATCGGTGAATTTCCGTTGGCTCTAGGATGTGCGGGTGATTGAATTGGTCTTTAATACCTTGTGATAAGGATAGCCAGGAGGTTATTTCATAGTGTGACGGCGTGGGCCGGTGCAGTTTCGACCTTGCCGCCTCGTCGACTCCCGCGCACGATCGAGTTGACAGTGCCGTAATGGATTGGAACTACCTTCCGCCGTACCCAGGTACCGTGTGAATGTCATTCGAGTAATAAAAATCATTTTGAATTATCGATTTATTTTAACACAAGGAAGTATATTCCATTGGATACTGAATTGGTTTGACCATTGTTACAACTCAAACATGATTGCCCCAAGTAAATTTTCTTTTCTTATTACACGATGTAAAAATCAAATTTATACAGTTAAAGTCTTTAAGTAAAATTCGTATATCTCTGAATAATATAACACTAAGATCTGCTTTCGTTATTAGTGTCTTCATTATTTTTTTATTGACCTTGCAATAAAATTACTATTAAAATTCGAATCAAAAAAGTCACTTTCGAACTGTCACCGCATAAACAATAACCATCATCAGCTCCAGTACGCATAATTTATACCATTCGTTTGCTTTCACCGACCATGCGTGTCGTGTCGTAATCGGGCGCCCGTTCCCCTATAGGGCATTAAAATCTTTATTCTCGAAAGCCAACTAAAATAACGCAAAGATATTTTAAACACCTATCCCACATTTTCCAACATTCGCGCGATTTCGCGAACACGACCTCATCTTTTTTTCGAGATCATTCATTTTTGCGTTCTCGCCATTAAAATTTACATTTGAATTCGTCTTAAGCTCTTCTTATTACAATGTTAACGATTTCCCCTTAAGTTTGTTACATTAATTGCACATTGTTCTACAAACGCCACGTCTCGTAACCGTTCCAATTAATTTGCATTTGTTACCTAACACTTTTCTCTGCTTGTCTCTATGTACCTACGTGTATACATTGAATGTTTTTAACGCGCAATATCAAATGCGTTTGGAACAATATTCCTTTGTCTGTGCCAAATGTGTTGCGTAATAGCTCTGGCATCAGACTTGCGAAATTAAAAATATATCTCGTCGGATTAGAACACTTAATATATTATGTGTATTCTCGAGGTTGAGTACAGGAGGCTTCAGGAGAGTTGCTCTCCTTTTTACAAATAATTCATATTATAGATTCTCTTAGAGACACTGTTATGTTGACAGTTCCCATAATAGTTTTCCCCCAATTGTTTTTTTTTAATGCTGTAACACTTAGTTGTGCCTACTCACATATAACTAGCAGTTTAAATTCGATATTAATAAATCTGTGTGGTTGACGAATAACATTCGTCATTTCCCTTCTTTGTCCCCAATTGATTTGTTGTCGGCGCGACATGTTTCTCTCTCTTCCGTTCCGGCCAACTAGCTATCGTCAAAAGTACCTACCAACCATTTCTGAAATGTTTAACTATTTGTCAAAAGTATTGTGCAGGATGTTCTGTTTTAAAATTCGTAAGCTGCGAATATCTATAAAGTGATCAACGACAATAATTATAGAAATTATATTCTGATTTTAATGAAAGCAAACTTTCTAATGTGGTTGCTATTTATTTTAAACAAATCAATTTAATATACGACCAAATATATCATTCAGGTCGTATAACCCTGATCAGATCAGTAGTATTCTATGGGTAGATGAACATTTATCTACTGTGGAACACAAAATTGACTTCCTCCGGACTGCAAATTGCTTAGTCCGTAGCCGCTTGAGTCTCGTTTCACAAATCACATCTTGGTTTGCCTCTGAACTAACTAACCTCTGAACTAAAGCAATACTTGGACTGATGCTGATGATTTCTATATGCTAATCGAATTACTTGTATACTGTGTACTAGATATTTTAATTGACAAATTACACACATTAATTTATACAGTGTGAATAATTTGTTATACAACAAAGTATAATATGGAATAATTTATTGGTGACAAAGATTTATGTACCGGACTTTTCGACGTTCATTAAATGTAATTAGATAATTTGTGATGTAATAAAAACGGGTTTTGACGTAGAGTTGATATTTAATGTAGTTTATTATTTAATACTTAGGATTTTCTTCTTAAGTTATGCTCACGAAGAAATCCTATTATAGCCTTTCTACATAACTCAAGACCGTCATACAGCCGTATGTTAATAAGTCTCTTAAATATACTCATGAGAAATATTCCCAGCACACAAGACGGTGTACTGTGATGAAATGGCACTTGATAAAAATCGCGGATAGTAGCCAGACGGACTTGAGTGACGGGCGATACATACATAGCGCTGAGATGAAAGCCGACGGAATGAACATCTGGACATTAGCGAAACGGCCAGTACATTGACACCAGACGCGAATTAGCCGGATTATTGTGCATCAAAGGCAAGTTCATGGACCCAGTGACATTTACCACTCTATTTTCACCCCGCACACGCCTCCGAAGAAATTTTGTCGCTATCACGTTGATTTATGGATGTTTTACGACAATGCTCGGCCGAAGTAGCGTTTCTTGCCAATGCTATTTCCTCCCTTGTACAATGACAACCAGGTCATCAATACATTCGCTTTAAGTATACAACAGTGAATATAAAAGAGTAGGTAGTTATTCATTACTTTAAACTTAGAATGTCCTATTATAGACTATTTTAAAATATGACAATAAACTTTTGTGTGTATGTATTTCTATGATAAGTTACGTAATTAGAATCGACCCTTTTATCGATTTACTGTTCGACAGGACACTTTTTTAAAATGAGAAAGTTTAAGTCTTTAGTCTACCACACTGACGATGTACTGATTGACAGACTAACTTATTTTAAATACATTTAAATATATTCAGTTCATCCACATTTCATATTAACTCTACTACACTATGCACTGTTCCATCAATTTAATTATCATTATAATAGTATTCAACAATAATGATTTTATCAGTTATGACAAGTTTAGTGTTCGATGCATAGAATATATACCTAGATGATATTTGTAATCAAGTCTCGCATAACGGACCACTCTGCTTCCTCAAACCAATAAACTATCGCAGTCACGATTGCATTTGTTATCTCGTACCGATTACGTCGGTGATAAGTTTCAAATGCAACAACTTCGATATGCACCTTATCTGCATAATAATGCGAACAAGTCTAAATCAGTTCAAAGTCGTAGCATCCGTAAAATACTGATATCATTAATGGGTAAATGGTATCGTTAATGGTTAATAAATATATGCATTTATATATTTAGTCATTAATAAAAATCTTTGTATCCCTTTTAAAAGAAATGCGCATACGGAGGTGTGCGAGGTTTGGCAGCGTCAAAATGTTAACAGTAGTTTAAAATTCTGGAAAATATATGTTATAATATGTGTTACGAATACTTCGTTGATATTGTCAATATCAAAAACAACTGTTTTCATACTGTAGTACAACATAAAAATTATACCGTTCGAACTAAAAAATGAATTATTATATGTTTTAATTTCGAACACAGTTCGGCCGCGGTTACAAGGTAGTTCAAATAATGTCTTGATTTTGTCGTTGTCTTTACGAATATACCACAATGGTTTAGTCGATGCCTATAATGAGAAATTCCCGTAGGAACCAGTTGTTATGGCCGCCTTCCTGTTGCGATCGTATCTAGAGGTTTCTTTGCGATTTCCTCTAGTGTACGGCTGTGTATAGCCAGATAATATTTCCTCTGTTCGTCGATAGCCACTTTTACGTTACGACGCGAGCTATTTCCAACTGACGTAAGTCACAAATGACCACTTTCTTTTTTTATTGCCGACATCGCTTTCCGATGTCATGTAATGCTTACATACGGTTCGATGGCATGTTGAATGGGAAAAATGTCACAGTAACTGATTTACGTTCTCCATCAGTATAAATTTTTATTCTTAAATATGTTGAAAGTACTTCTTAAATGCTATTTTTTCTTTTATTATTATATCATCACGCCAAGGTCGTTACATGGTAGGCAAACGAAGCACCAACTCTTTATCTACTTGCACCGTTTTCAGACGCCTTTGACTTCCCCATCAGCAATATCGTGTAATATTTTCAAATCCATTAACTAATCGTCATGCTAGTTACCCTTTATCTTATTATACAATATGTAACAACGAAGTATTGGACATGATAGCATATCGTTTTAAAAAAGTGAACCATCTCATTTTGAGAGCAGATCCGGTGTAACAGTCAAACAATAAAGAGTTAATCAATATAATTATGATTATCAGCTTTTGGATGTCCACTGCTGGATACAGGCCTCCACTAATCGGCTCCACTCTCTCCGGTGCTGGGCCTTCTGAATCCAGCAGCTTCGCGCTATCTTCTTCAGGTTGTCAGAACACCTGGTGGGAGGGCGTCTTACGTTCTGTCGTTCGTGGTCGCCAGATCTGTACACGATCTCTGCCCGAATGACGATAATCATTGTCTTTTGTCACAAGCTGATGCTGTAAAAATGATAAAATGCCTTAAAGTCCAATGTAATATGGCACTTGCATCCGTACATATCATTATACAATACAGGCTTGGACACAAAGATAGTCTGAGGTGAGTCATAACATGTTCTGTCTCCAAGTACTAACTTGGACTTGTTCGTATCTTAGCTCGCCTATCGACAGTTTGACAGACAAATAAAAAGAAAAAAATCAGATACTATTAAACTGCGTTTATTACGCTCATTATTAGTTTCTTGTATGGTAAACAGAAAAGCTATTTAGATTTAGCGATTTAGCTATTTAAAGAGAAAAGCTTTTTCTATTATTAATAGATAAATACCTACACACTTAGAAACAATATAGCCAACTCAATGAAATGTTTTTTCTCTCGATCTATTATATTCAGCTCGATTACAATCGACGAATACAATAATTCACGCTATAATAGTAACAATACACGCTAACATTTAATAAATTAAATAGCAACGTTTATTGAATATTGTTGGTTGATCGAAGCAAAACCAATTAAAACATTCCGTTATCGCTATCGTTGGTCAGATCTAAAAAGGCAGTCTCCGCCGCAATCTCACCGCAAACGGCGGATACTCATGATGAAGGACCTCGTACAGGTCCGAAACTAGTCGGGCCATCCCGACAAACGTACGTGAGTTAAGCCGATACATAAATAAATCATGGATGTAAGGAGAGTTTAGGTATTCGGGTGTCGTTAAAAATACGCTTGTTTACATGCAACCGATGCGTCTGGCATTACACAGTATGTGGGCCGAGTGCAGTGTATGTTAGTGGGTTAATGTATGTCGGTGTGCGCTATATGCGTTGATTTTGTGCCAGGGTTCATCAACGTTACTTTTAGACGTGTCATGGTTGCCAGTGTTGCGATATTAATGCTCTTTTAACAGGAGCGATTTCGACTGTTTTTTTTTAGCAAGCCTAATGTGGTAGTTACATGTTGCCAGTTACAAACTTTTTAAATCTCTTAATAAAAGTAATGAGAACACGTGACGAGTAACTTACAAGGCTTTTTTCATTATATTTGTAATAAATGTATACTCGCGAGTTTCAGTACGGTTCCGCCCTATTTGTCCTATTGCCTATTAGTGCTCAACGTGCGCCTTCCCCGAGAAAGGATCTAATATACGTTCTACATTACATATCAAATTAACGTTGTTACAATACTGGTATATCGATTTTATTTGATCCTTAAAATATTAATACGAATTTTGTAGTAGATTATAGCAGCGTGATTTAAATGGAGTAAATAAAATGTAGAGTAAAGTAGGTTATTTCGAAAAAAATAAATATATTATTCATTATTTATACAACTTCATATAGCCTCCTGTTTTGTATAAGTTTCACTCCAATACGTGAACATCTATATACAGATAACCCTCACAAGGGATAAAAAACCTTTTGGCTAGTTTTAAGCGACAATTAAGTACGATAAATATGTAGTTAAATTTGAACTCTGTTACCCCAGCTGTGTCCGCGCGATGGTCGGCGCTCCGGGCGGCGGCGATCCGTCGCGGCGGCGCGCGGCGGCTGCGTCGCGAGATGGCAGCGCTGCGCGCGACCCTCGACGACATATGCGAGCCCGGCGACTGCGCCCCACAGCCGCACACCAGAGCACAACTGCACAGACGGATCGAGGAACTCAAGGTAATATTTTATAAAGTGACAATTTCATTCAACACTAGCAAAAACTGTTTTGAATGAACCGTTGGTTAGATACCCAGTCATAGTGAATATTTGTGTGATGAACACAAGTATTTGTACTGTGTCTGATTCTGCCTATTTTTATGCATTTACTCATATGCAGTTTAGCAGTCTTCGGGTTGCCGTAACACAGACTCTCTTCGAGCATACTCTGAGATCAGACCAACGAATATTAATAATAATAAAAAAAATTGTCTCCATGTTGTCGCAGGAGCGGCTGTCTCGGCTGCTAGAGTGCAAAGTGTCAATGCTGAAGCTGACGGTGTCGGTGCGTCGCGCGCTCGGCGACATGGAGTCGGACGACACCGGCCTCACCGGCGACTTGTCGTCGCTCCTCGCTGCATGGGACGACGCGCACCAACGGTTAGTATTGGCTCATACATTTATTGGTCATTACTCGTACACGTCTGTTGACATCCTTAATAGCTCATAGCTCTACAATTATTTATTGGTTACTCGTAAAACAACGTGAAAAATATAAAAAAAGTGCGAGCTCTGTCCTTTGTATTTAGAATTTGTTTCTAGACTTTCAAGGCGAATACATTCTCTTGATAGAGATATTATGTTTTGTGTAGAACAGCATTTTAATGCGAATAATTTCACGAACTTAAACGTATTGCGAAAAATATGAGGTACCTATTATTACCAAAAGCGTAACTTATTACATTGCGCCCGCTTATTAATGAAAAGAAATAAAGAGTGCAAGAAATAGAAAGTTCGACAGACTGACGCGGTATTCGCGTTACGGAAAATTTTCATTCCTACTTATTGGCCGCCGAGATTTCCGTGACAAGAAGTAATTTAGTACTCAGCATCGACCGATCTACTTGACTCATTATATAATCGTTCACCACGGTCACGATGTACATCGTAGCTACTTAAAGATGTGACCGTCACAAGCTCTTGTCTAATTGGTGAACTAGTTCGCTATGTTATTGAATTCGTTCATTCGTTTATTCACATTAAATAATATATTTACATTTGTATATGGTGAAACTTACATACATATATTTATCTAATGTTTTCTCTTTTTTTTATTGAGGAAGCATAACAAATGAATGGCCTTATCCATTGGTTAACCTTCGACGTCAATAAAATAAGGTTTTTGAAGTTACGTAATCGTAGTGAGCTATACCGGACGTGAACTAGTCTGTTGGGGCATTTGTTAGTAATTAAGATTGCTGATTCGATTCCCATCCAGAGCAAGCATTTGTGTTATGAGTCTAAATGTTTGTTCTGTGTCTAGTTGTAATATTACCTGTGTAAATATACATATATTCAGAAATACCTATATATTTGTACGTTTATCAACTTGTAGCTAGGCGTTTCAAGTAAAAGGAAACATTAAACGTTGGAACTAATAGCTTGTTATAGGACTACTTTTTTTCAAATATGTTTAAAAGACGGGTGAATAGGCTTTTTCTAGGCGAGCGTGTTTTATCCTAGGCTGCATCTCGCTTTCCATCAGGT
>DWFT01000148.1:0-14168 GCA_018246795.1 Microceris patrobas patrobas
CGTTGAACAAACTACTGGTGTTATGTACACATTTCCTCAGCTGTGATGAATATCTCAATACTCATTTACATAATCATAATCCTCTGGCGTCTTGGTCCAAAGGTAACTGACCCTGGCAGTTAAACCATAAGTTGTGGGCCCGCTACACACCCAGGACAAATATTTGTGTGATGAGCACGCATATAAAAAATCAAGTATTTAATTTTACAATAAAACACTAAAAAGCGTTCCTACTAATATATTAAATGAGAACAATAACATAATTATACAGCCGGCAAAATTGTTGGCCCGTTTAATTATATTCTTACGCAACATGTGATTGAGAAAACGGCATCCGCGGCATGCAGGTGTGTACGTACTCGTAAGGAGATAAACGCGAGCTTACATTTACCTACATCCGCCTGTCATTTGTGTTTAGTCCATACACAGCTAATAATTGTACCCTTGAGAACGACATTGTATCATCCTGTATATAGCTTAGATAAACATGTACTGGGTGTTTTAGACATCACCCTGTTTTTATCTCTTGTCCTAATGAATAAATTTCGCATATCTCAAGGTCTCATTCCAAAGGTTTTGTTAATAGTTGGTAGTTGATATTAGCATCACTTTGTTAAATGAGACGGTTTGTAAATAAGGAATTTTTATTATTAATACTACGCGTATATCAATTCATATAGTCATTGTAGGTAATTGCGTAAAAGTTAATTTTTCAACGCAATGCAACACAATGACAAACAAAACAATAAATGTATAATAACAGTATAAATAACACTATTTTTATAACAAATTATAAACGGCAGATCATAATCTAAAGAGTTCCTTCAGTCCAATAGGTACGTAATAAGAACCCCATTCATCTATTCATATTCAGCATGTCATCAAACCGTAACAATTGTGAGTATACTGGTGCAGGGTAATGTGCATACGAGTACTTACCGTTCATTAGGTGCACTTGCGGTTAGATATCACGACAATCGACAGCCTTGTCAATGAATGGGGCTCCGCGAATGCGGGCGAGGTCGTGGGATAGAAACGCGCATTTCATCGTATGACATGCTTATGGATATGAAAAGAGTTCCTATCAATAAAAAGCTAGCGCAAACATTAGAAAATAATATATTAAATGTAATGTGTTTTTTTTTTCTTTTCATATTAAATGTTCTCAAACATAATTCGACTTTTTTTGATGACTGTATCTATCATGCATGGCTTAGTTTAATTCCTTAAAAAAGTTCAAGTAAAAATTACGAAACGATATATTAAATGTTCACAAAAATGTTTCTTTTTTTGCTGATTGTACCTATCGTGTATTGCGCGCATTCCACACATATTTTCGACGGCCCTCCAATCAGTAACCGAGCAGCAGATTAATGCAGTCGACGCAAGCGTATAAATAAAATTACACATTTATAACACAATTATTGAATAATTGCCACTAATGACACTATTTTAATTACTTCATTACTAATATTACGACTATTGTACACTTTTTTGTTAGTAGTATACGTATGGACGCACAATTTGATACGAAATGATTACCTACTATTTAAAATTGTCAGATGCATCAAAAATAAAAATAGTTTAAAGCAATAATCGTACGCTATATCAAAATTTTCGTATTTCAATGTTCACTTGTGTACGTCACTTTTTAGCTGCTATAAAAATACATAAAAAAACCGGTATTTTTCTAATCAATGTCGTTTTTAATCTAATAAATATGTAGTATAAATTATTATAGTATATCTTAGTAGCCTTTACAATTAATATATAACAAATTGTGCACAAAATCATAATAAATTTAGCGTTTGCTTCGTTTGATTAATGATACCAACATTAAGATATTTCTATAACAATTGTTACGAAAGTGCCTAAAGCTTGATCAATGTTAAATCTATTCATAGGTAAACTATCTATATACAGATTGTTTGAGTCTAGCTTAGGTCTTAGTAGGACCGATAAATGTGAAAGCTTGTGAGTTTGTCTATGCAGCAATAACGCAGACAATTCCGCCTAAATTGATATGAAGTTTCGTATGCAGAGTGCAGGGAAACTACGTCCTGAGTTACAATATTTATAAGACTATACAAACAACATAGGATGTAAAAGCATATTAAAAACAAAATCAAGGTATAACTAGTCATACAATCCGCATAATTGCAATAGGCTCACCACCTTTTCTTCAATGGGACGTAAACATAACCGGGGAAACATGAGAATGTACTACACTTCCCTGCCTACCTCTTCAAGGACTACAGGCGTGATGCGCATAGTCGCATAATTCTTTACACTTTATATCATGACCATAATATTTTAAGAGGTATAATTAGCCACCTATACTATGGGAAGTAAACGTAACTGGTGAAACGTGTGGGTTTACTACACTCCTCTACCACCACATCGAGGATTGCAGACGTGGGGTTACGGCTTATAAAGAAATTAACAATTACAATAATTCTGAAACTTCATATGTCGCAATATATTCATAATCGTATAACAATCATCATAAGCATTACATTCTTCGCACGTGCTGAACTAAGACAACATAAATACATATTACGAGTCGGTATATACAAACACTACACTACTATAACACAGTAGTGTGCGAATAACAAAGCCCTTGTATTACAAGTTTATACGAAAGACTGAAAAAGCTTCATATTTTAAAATTTCCCAATAATGTATGCTGTATAATAAAATCTTATTAAAAGACAGGTTAGGTAACGCTGAGAAAAGTTTTTGAGAAACTTTACATTGCATTTTGATATAGAGATTATAAAGAGAGAAATGTTATTGAACAGTCTCGAAAGAGGGTCCTGTGTCATCAAATCATGTTCTACATATAATTCTCGAACATTCTTTTAAATAAATTGAAAGGTCATTAACCCATTCCGCCATTAAATCGTGCTATCGGCAAACAATGGTGTCCTCTAAACTTGCTAATACATATATGTAAGTGTGTCAATGTAGGGGAACACTCGTGTCCCTCAGGTAACGCACGTGTCCGGTAGTGCGCAGTCATTATTGTCTCATTCTTGCCACATATGTAAACATTTATAAACATAAAACTCTGTCACACATAGATATCGTCACGCCGGGGCCCTTACCGGGTAGACAGAGAGCACCGGTTACCAAATATCTCCATCCTTGCAGACCTGCCGTGCTCAAACTGTATCATAATATGTGTAATAAAGTAAAAACATTTAATTTTAAGAAATCGTCTTCATCGTGATCAACTTTTTGATAGTTCCATTTTTGAACACGAGTTTTCTTTAAAAATAGAAGGTTTACAACCATTTAAAAAAATAACGTGTAATATTAAATCACTGTTTATACAAAATAGATAAAACTATCATGTATGCATAATCAGAATAGTTTTCAAATTAGATTTGAAACTAACACGTGTTTGCACATCCTTAACTAAGATAACATAAACATTTATCCTACAATCATACGCGGAGGCATTCGAGGCAGTCGAGATACCGCGAATTTAGAGTAATACCTCGCAATTTGAAGCTGGCGAGACTTAGCAGTTAGTTTAACAGAAAATTACACTGTTCTCCAGTATTTCATTCCTTCATTATTATATTCACGGAGTATTGTCTGCTAAACCGCATTTGGTCAGCGTGGCTCACTATAACCTTATTTCTTCTCGTTCTGGAGGAGCCTTATCTAACAGAGAAATGGTGTGAAGAGTTGATGATGATGAAGACTATTATATTAGTACATATAAAAATAAATCTTACGCGCTTATTGTACCTACTGCACACATTATTAAATAAAGAATATTTAAAGATATGATATTATTACAGCTATAGAATGTGACACCATAATGAACATTGTTCTGGCCTGTCTTATTTGTTCATGTACATATGATTCCTTGCCATCATTTTTAAATATGGGTAAAACTAAATAACCATACATATTCATTTATAGACCAACATAATCTACATATGTTCTATTCCTAAACGGAGATAGTATAACGTAACGACTGCAGAATAGGAAATACTCCTATAGCCGATATATACATATACATATGAATACAATCCGAAGAATAGGAAGCATAATTGTATCGTCAGACCAGGTCGCTCATGGGGTAGGCAAGGATCACCGACTGCTAAATATCAATATCCTTAAAGATCCGATGTGCTTGTTCCAAATTCAGTACTCTTTTCATACAAGCATGACGGTTTCAGAGACTACTAACTTCTCCATCAGTCAGTAATAATACAAATTATTAGTCGTAATCTTATCGAAGGGGGTATTTAAAAAATTATGTCCATGTTTATCAGATGTTCATTTACCATAGTACATGTTCTGCTTATTTTACTCTTAAACGTTTAGTATCAAAATACATGATTAAATTGTGTAGCGACTTAAGTTAGATTTGTTTCTTCGAAGGCAGTCTGCGCTGCGATCGGTGAAAGCTCGTGAAGAAAACCTTCGATGTATCCAAAACAGTTGGACTCCGAAAAAAATATCCATGAAATAAGTCGGTAGAGCATTTACTCAGACTCTACTTAGTTTAAAACCAGGTGGCCGTGTATGAGTAGTACCAAGATATTTATTACGAGTGATAGAAAGTGACAAGCGAGACGCGTCATGATAAAAATTTACAAACGTTATCAACTTCGTGACATTTTGACAGGTGCCAGCGCAAGTGATATATGGCTAATACAAAGCGCAAGCGAGCACAGTTGATAACGTGTGAAACTATCAATAAGGTCACCGACTTATCACTCTGTGAGAAACACAGTCTATTTGCAAAGCTATTCAGAGAAAGCCAGCAAGACCGTATGGATGTCTTTTGAAACCAAAAAAACTAGCCATTGTTATTGTTTCTCCACTCGGATTCGAAGCTAACCGTCAATGAAGCAGCTTGATGTGTTATCGTATAAGTCTGTCAAGTCATGAGCGATATAACGCCTTTACAAAAACATAAATATTTTAAACATTCAAAGGGCAGATCAATGTACACATAAAACAAAAAAAAATGCTATTATACACATGTATAGGATAGCTTTTTAGGCTTTTAATTAACGTTATTCAGATAATTAATGCTTCTAATCCTAATGTTATTGCAAACCATTCCACGTAAGATCTACAATTATTAAGTAGAGTCATGTACAATACAATATAATACAAAAACACTTTATTATACGCCATGTATAAATAACACAATACCATAAATAATAATAATACGAACAAATTTTTGCACATACTATATCCACTGCAAAGTATTAGATGAAAATAAATAAAATCCACATTATCCCTATGTACTAAATTCTCTAGATATCGCTGAATGTCAGTATCAATAACCATCGAAACGCGACGCAATCATAAAAATCTCAAAATAAACCATCCACTGTAGATATACGATCATTTCCTGTTAACCAAGAAGTTAATGTAATCGATTGTTGGAATGTTTCCAATTTCTCGACAATATTCATTCCACTGGCACTATTACCAACAGTAATACGATATCGAAACGGAATTAATTCTAATTTTAAAATGCACACAGCACACGTTCTTAAATTAAACACAATAAAATCGAAAATCGCGAGTTGATCCCACAACGCAATTTTAAAAATAATAGCGAGCTTTGCAAGTTTTTTTCAATGCTTATATTATTGTGACTAAGAATTAAATATTGCGCAAACGAATTTTAGTGAAGTCTTTTATTCGTTATCTTAGCGTCGATCGCTTTGATGTGGTTTATCGTCTGTTCATTTACAAATAAAAATTATTACATAACCACATGTATTCATATATCCGTTATCATGTTTAGTAAACTGGAGACACGTGCAGTGCACTCCTAGCTTCCGCCGCTACAAAAAACTCATGTTGACAATACGGACAAAAAAGATATGTATCAAATATATCCCAACATCGGCTTTGTGCATTGTCACTCGTGCAATTTCAATATAATATGTTTTTTATATTTATCCTGGCAAACAGTCAGACCACCTTATGATATGTGATCATCGTAGGTTGTGAACGCAATTCCCGAGAAATGGCCAGTGCGTAGTACATGTTATATATTGTGTAGTATAAATCGATAGACAATTGCACCACGATTCTGAGGTTCATCATCATCATTATCAGTTTATTTCCGTTCACTGCTGCATATAGCCTTCCTAACAACAGGCCACTGAGCTCGTACTACAGCTGTTCGCATTTTATTCTGAGGTTCCCACTGCTTTATTTATTTAAGTTACCGAGGAGCAATACTCACAGTCGTATTCCAGTTCAAATGACATACATATTCTAGAATACCAGAAGCATTCCAGTCTAATCTAACGGCTGATCCTCTATAATTGATCGCAAATAGACATTGAATCCTATCTGGGAACAAATTTAGATTACTGTGGCTTGTCCCATTTAATACACCTGCGGATGTTTAGTTTGTTTACCATAAATAATAGTTTCATTAAAAATATGTTACAACGATCCAGTGTCGTAAACTTTAGTATATTTACTTACTTATCATTACAAATAAAAAATCTAATTGTTTTGATAATCATATAACCAACCATTCGGTAATTTCGAGCACATCGTACATTTTCATAAACGTCTATAAACTCGTTTGATGTTCTTGATTATCGCTGTATGTAAACGCGTATAATAAGTGGCTTCCCATAAATGTAATCGCATTGGCCAGTTTCGGTAAGTAACGTGAAGGTCGGCCAATTGTCCGACCACGTCCGTACGTTAACCGACACGCTCCGCGAGTCACACTGCCAATCACATTACCGAGTGTCCTTACATAGTTTTTGTTTATTACATGCACACCTTTATTCTATGAACAAAATAATACACTTCCATGTATATTTTCTAATCAGAGGTAAGTCTACAAAGCGATTTTTTAATTAAATCTATTCTTTGATATATTAGGATTGACCACATTGATAAAATTTAATGTATTTGTTTAAAAACGTAACATCACGGCTGGAATTCCCGAAGAAGATTAGTTTATTTTCGTGTTTTCAAGGACATACTTCAATTAAATCGCATTCTCTCCCAGTCTATTCTAGCTTGATTATGTCCATTAAAATCTTTCCAAATACCCACTAATATTCAAGTGTTATTCTCAGTTTCACGGAGGTATTTCTATACTCCAGATCATGTATTTGGTTGGAGCGGACTAAACATTATGAATTCATCTGTCGAGTTCGATAATCTATTAAGTGGCAGCGAGCTAGACGTGAGCCGAAGTATCAGTCAGTTGCTAACTAATTTACGTGCGCTCGGCGACGGCGCGAGGCAGGCGCGAACCCGTAATCGGCACTCATTCGACCAATTAAAACTTCGGATGTATGAACCGTGCGATCCTCTCCAACCCAACACCTTCGAATTTAACAGGGCTTATTCCAGTCTCGACTAACGATAGCTGAACAAAAGTTTTGTCGAGTATGTTCTCGGATTATTAAAAGGGACTATGTTTATTTCTTTTAGCATAAGGATATTTTTTGTGCAATTTCTTGGCAAATTTATGAACATTGGACAGTTTTGGTTGTACACACATATTAATTATCAACCATAAAGTATACTATCATGGGATATTTGTACAAAATATTCATCATATTATAAACTATGTACCTACTATTGCTGACAAATTTGACTTTCTCTCATAGCTTCGAAACTTGAAGCACACGTTACTACTATTACCTTGGCCTACGGCGAATTGGCAACTATACGGGCTATTATACGAGGAGAACCCGTCTGTCCAAGTTTTTAAACCGTCTCGAAAGCCTCCAGCTATGTTTATCTACTATTCTGACTATTTAAAATGTCGTCTAGGAAACGACGAAGCCGACAGATCCGTTGCAATATGCAAACGTATCTGGATTATAAACTCGCACCCATTTCCTATTTTTAACTGTATTATTTATACTTTTAACTCCAACAAATTTAAAAAAGAAACGTAACTTCACGCCTGTAAACCCCGAAGGGTTAGGCAGAAGAATGCAGTTGAATGTTCCATTTTGGCTTTTACCTATTTGAAACAACTATTTCTGCTGGGAACAGTAAGGAATCATCTGGATTTAAACGTGAAGACGTCAATAGCGTAAAAAAAAATACTATCTTCGCTATATCTCCCGATAACTTATTTAGAGATATACTCTCAGTGAACGCTGAATAACACCGAATAAAAAATAATTTGCGATACAATAAGCCCGCATCAATCAAATCTAACTAAAGTTAAAGGATCGACAAAAAACTACCATCAAGAGAACTGTTCAGGAACATGCACATTTTGGTCTGAATTTTTATTGTACGTCTTTGTTGGTATCGAGTTCTTTTATGTTATCGAGGTTAGATTCAAATACAATGAATTCTATATTAGTTAAATACAACATTCGCATTGTGTATCTGTTTTGTCATTACATACATATATATACACACACATATATATATAATACATTAATAAAATCAAATACAAAAATAATACAAAATATAACACAAAAGTACTTAATAAATATCCATATATTACTGGAATACTTCATGCATGGGACCGAATTTGCGGTAACTCGTGCACGCGGTACGTACGAAATAAAATTATTGCAGCGACTCTATGAAGTACCCGTTCAAGTCTCGTGATTTATTCGATATATGAGCACAATGTAAACGAATTTGTTCTGAAAGAGAGTGTGTTTGTAAATAAACCCGTATTGTAAAGCATTTTACGTCTAAAAAATAACGTAGATACATACCTTTATCAAAATATACTTCAGATTTTTATTGAATAGTTACTCTAAATACAAAAATACTTACACTATATACTAATATTCTTATTAAAGGATTCACAGTTTGGTAAAAAACAATGGAATTATACGTACATAGCACATTGTTCGGCTTTTGTTACCACTTTATCAGAACGCTGTCATGTGAAGGCGTAAAATAAAAAAAATAAAATGGCTAAGAGAATGTATGAGAAAAAGGAATAATGTCAGTTTGTTTACATATTGAGGTGGAACGAAATGTGGTACAATAATAGTGACATAAAATAAACTCGTTATTCAAATCCGTCCCGCTCTTATCCCAAACGTAGTGATCTTATTAGAACAAACACTGAAGGATTATGCTTAAGAGGCTCCTAATTATATAGTTAGTGTTAACAGTTCCGATCCTATTTAAACAATCCGAAACTTGAGACGGTATCACATTTGTCGACAAACCGAAATAAACCTATTAAGATGATTACACACTTTACCTTTTATTGTTCCAACCTATTAGAATTTTTATATTAACTGTTTATAGACTGACTAACCGGAGTCAGTTATCGTCAAACACGGTTTCTTATTTGAAAATGCAGTGTTTATGTAAAGATAATATATAATACTAAAATATTTTCACTTTATTAATAGGCAAACTACATACCTAAATAACTTTTATTGATACTGTATCCTTTTTTGCGTAGTCCACTTCCGTCTCGTATCTTTACGAACACTAGAAAAATTAAAAGCATTTAGACTGGCAAAATATACAAACACTTGAGATGGGTGGATAAGATTCCAAGTTTTTAAATAACTTTGAACATACATATACATTTTTTGTAGGTATGTATTGTCAATTTAACATATTTTTAAAGAACATGCAACCAGTGTGAAAGCGGCATAATGCCAACAACGATTAGAAGGACATATGTAAACCATCTCTTCGAGAATCACCGCTTTCTTGCAGACCGTAGCCTCGTGCAAACCAGATGTAATCTTTCAAATCCATTCAGCGTGAATTATTTTAAATTATAATGTAGTAGTAGGAAATGGTTAAGGTCAGAATATTTCAACGGTTTTAATATAATGTTCATACTATTTATGCAGGATAGAGGTTTTAATTTGATAATGTGTTCATTGGGTAAGATCATGTAATTACAAGAGAAATTCGCACCAACTACAGCTGTAAATACGCAACACGTAACCACATATATGCTCTTTTTTAAAATGTAAGTAGTGTAAAAATCAAACATCATTTAAAATAATATATCCAAAGGGTCGCCCGCTAACAAACTAACGGTCTTTACCAGGCAACTTTTTTTTTTTAATTCATTACAATTCCACTGTTGGAATACGGGTCTCGTCTCATATTGAAGGGTTAAGTCCATAGTCTGCCACGCTGGCCAAGTGCGGGTTGGCAGACAGGCAACATTTGGCTACAAACTATTATAGAGACTAAACATGACAAACAATCTGTTGTCCCAATAGTTCTATACGTTACATATCTGTGATTATTGCCTACCTTGTAAATAGATAATAATGTCGTTATTATTATTACATAAAAAACGAAACTAAGTTATTAAACAATGACATATCTAACAGATGTGTTGACAAACAAATCACATGTACATATAAATATGAACAAGAATCACAAACAAAATATTACCTCATAGACGAATGTTTGCGTCTGCGATTTTTCGTATTCAAATTCGTTTACAAAGTCTTTCTGTAGCGTGTCCCCGGCGAGGCGTCTCGCAGCGCTAACAAAACCTTGTTTCAATGCCTATAGCTTTACAAATAAATGCGATCTGAATATATTACAGAACGCATTACGTACGTCTCACTGGAGCCGCGTATCCTGTGCATTGAAGAATTTACCTACATTCTTCGTACTACATCCTCGCCTGCATGTACACATATCCACATATGATATATCTATACTCACGATGTATCACGTCTATGCGGTTATATTTTTGTATCAATCGATAGTAATGAATACTTACACGATACTTATATCGCTGACTGGTTTGTTGGTAGATGAATTGGATCATTTGATATTTTGTTATTATAACAAAATTAGGATTATCTAATATATGTACCACTATAAAAGCTGTATTTTCAAAAATGTATGAATGTTTAAGTAGAGAAGAGAAAAATTGATTTGAAAGAGATTGACACATTAAATACACGTTATATTTTGAAACACTGCAGACAAAATACTTGTAAAATATTAGTATGCTCTGTTATATGGGGTAAATTAATAAAGACTACTTGAAGTCAGTAATTTCATTTCCATTGCAATTTCTTTCCATTCTTTGCAAATCATTATTTGATACACTAACGCACTTAGAGATATGCATACAAACCATTTAAAAAGAATTGTTTAAGTAGATTAAATAATACATATCTGGGAAATAACTCCTATGCAAAGCTATTCCATACACGATTCGTTAGAGGCACATTTCTTCCTCGTTTCACTGTTCAGCTCTTCCCATTTCGTCGTTTTCTGATACTTCAGATATACTTGTGTATTGTGAACATCATCGTATGACGGAAAAGGCTTAGAAAGTACATTTGAAAATAACGTATGTAGGACAGACGTGAGTTTTGAAAGAAAACTTTTGATACGACAAAATTCGAATATTAGGCAGGAGGCTCACTATCCCATATGGGACGTAAACGTAACTGACGATGCACTCTTCCTCAAACCCCAATTACGAGCGCAATGTTAACTTTTTATTCTATTTTATTCGCTAATTTATTGCGAAAAATCTTAGGCAAGAAGCTATCCGGCCCAAGGAGACTTTTAATATAATTACCGAAGCCAATATCTTTCCACTTAAGTGCTAAGTAAATATTTGAAACTCGATCCGCCCGTCCCATCGGATGTGAAAACACTACAAGTAAGCGAACCGTGCTTAGCTAGTCAATCTCGCACTTACGTGGGGTGGACTGTAATTAATTAAAGCTGTCACAAACAGACACCACTGATAGATAAATAAATACCGTGTCTATCATAAATCAAGTGCCTACAGATTTTTTTCAAATTATCGACGATTAACATTCAAGGTTTCTTATTTTAAATTCTATACTTAAACGATTTGTGTGTGTCTGCATGTGTGTGTGCATGTGCGTGTATGTAAGTATTTCCAGTCAGAACAAATCAAGTTCGTAGATATTCGATAGCGTAGGAAGGATAGGATGGCATCAATTTATCAATGAAGTATAGATTTTAAAGCGGAGAGACTAGCAACAATAGACCCGCCCGCGAAGCTTTAAAAATTCTATTGTTCGATGATGTAACTTTCATGTTTTGGGATTAAAACACAAACAGCGATTTAAATTCGACGAGCGAGCGATTGCGAATGAACGATACAAATCTCCGCAATACGCTGAGTGGCGCTTGATTCCATCGTTCACGTAGCGTATCTCCAAAAAAGTAAACATTAAAAAGTCTTTTGATCAAATTGACGTTGATTGGAAGGTTCGTTATTTCGAAAAAAACTAAGAGAGAAATTGTGGGAGCCTTTATTCTTGTGTTTCTATTCAACACGAGACTAATGTGACCTATTTGCAGTAATTGCAAGGAGACCATTATACCTGGGAAAAAGACTCCAAAAACAAAATTCCAATACAATTTCCAACTCGACTCAGCAGCTATATATGTGATAGATTTTTATATTACTTTAAGTCTAGACCTTTTTATTATTTTTATAGGTACGTATGTCAATGTTCGCGACTACACATGTATTTGTAGAAATAAAGCTATGGAGGTGTTAACGTTAGTATTACGTTTAATAGTCGTAAAAGTCATTTAATATAATATAATTTTGAACCCTTAAAGATTTTCGATCAAATAAAACAAGACGGATCAAGTGTCCCAAAATCTGCGTGCGTGTACGTAAATACTAATGTACATCGAAGCACTTCGTATTGGAAGGACAGAGGTATTAGCACTGGATGCTCTCTGCTTACCCCATCGGGCAATTAGTATGACATTATGACAATAATAAAGCACTTTTAAAACATCAGATATTATGGGAGACTTTACACGGCCTTCAAATATGTAGGTAGGTATATTTCTCCTAAGTAATATAAATATTATCAAACCGGTAGTAACGAATCCACGTTAATCGATGACATCAAGAAATAAATCTGTCTGTCTACTGACGACCGTACAGACGGACGCGCCCGGATCCGGTTGTTACACTCGATGGAAACTTCTATTTTTATTATATTAGATGATAGCGCATGGAATATTTTTACTATAATTTTAGAGTTATCTCGCAAAATTATAGGTCTGTAAGGATATAGATATTTGATATCCGATACTCTGTGTCTGCCCCATGAAGGATCTGGCGTAAAGATATTTATGTTATATGTCACCTTTTACATTTTTCCCTTTGACCAATTTAAAATAAAATACTACACTGATGAGTTCCCAACTACCTTGATTTAACTTGTGACATAATAACAAACGATAGTGTGTTTCTGACACATTATTGTCAACATTGTCCCCGGTGATTGGCTAATACGTATGTCGTTACTTACATTTGTAACATAAGATACATTTTGTAATTAATTTGAACTATTAAATCGTAATAAATGTGCATTAAATTGTACATAGATTATTATTTTACTATAATTTACCGGTATCGTCAATTTTAAATACAATATACTTCATAATCGTAATATACAGTAGATACAAGAAATATTATAGCAAAATAAACAACACCTCGCTACAACACGACCGTCTCCGACACATATACAGTGCAGTCTGCACGAATCACGATCAACGGCTGCACACCGCTTGCACGCGAACAGGTAATAATGACGACTTAATGAATTTTATATTAACATGGACTGCAATTTATTAAATTACATTAGTTGTGTTAGTGCTTATCATCATAATAAACAATTAAAAATAATTCATTCTGATAAAATGTCTCTCACGTTGACCAGGTTTGCTCTTCACAAGAGCTCAGTGTCACAGACTACATAGAACCATTTGTTAAGCCGTGATAAACTTACTGTAGTTATATACACTTGACCCTCAGGAATGTCTTTAGATTTCGCAAGTGTACTCCGTGTTTTCTATTCATGGCTTTTGAGTCGACACTCGAACTTACTCCTAATATTATAGCCCTCTTGAAAACGGGAGAATTCCTTATAACATCGCTCGGTGAATAAATCAAGTCAGCAAAACATAGACAAGATAGTTGTGAAAATCAAATTATACAAAACAAGTGTTCACATATTTATATTAATATATAGATATAAGTAACAGTGAAAATTAATATGATTGTTCAAATTCAAATTCAACTCTTTGAGAACGGGAGAATTCCTTACAACATCGCTCGGTGAATAAATCAAGGTCAGCAAAACATAGACAAGATAGTTGTGAAAATCAAATTATACAAAACAAGTGTTCACATATTTATATTAATATAT
>DWFT01000149.1:0-14161 GCA_018246795.1 Microceris patrobas patrobas
GAATTTTTTTTTTACCACGAAATCGTTATTACTGGGAAAAATTATTACAGCATTAACGTAACCAATATTGGCCAAAATATATAATAGTAACAATACACCACGCCTATATTTCCACTTAGGGGTAGGCATAGACGCATAGGAGTGCAGTACTTAGCCCCTGATTTACCATTTATGTTATACATCCCACTATGGAAAATACGGTAAGTCTATTGCTAGACACTGAGCAGAAATAGAGATTCCGCGTTACAACTGACAACATCAAGTTTCAAGAACCCAATAATAATATAAGTGATACAAAATTAAAACGATCGCGTTGAAAACAAATTGATTATGCTTTTACTGGAAGTTAATTGCATATAATTCTAGCGAAGGAAATAGCGCAGTGCGACAAAGCGGCAATCGCCTCGGTAACGTCATTTGGCTGAATAACGCCGGTATTGTGATTCCTGCCATGTTATTGCAAAACTAACGTTCTAACAAAACATACGTATAAAATTGTATAGTATTGCATGTTACTGTGAATCCAAAATCAGAAGACCGTGAGTTATGGCGATAATTATGTGCGTTCCATTGGAATTTCCAGCTGTGAATGTTATTAGGTCTAAATGTTATATATGTGTATGAATTTAGCGGAGAATCGATGGATGCAATGAAATCGAGGACTGTGAATTGTAGCGGTATTTGGGTTGGGCCTACTCGTATGTCCAGCGGTAGATAACAGTGGGTAGAAATTATGATCAAATCAAATGCTGGTGGGAATTTTTTCATCATCATATTTTGGCGTTATTTCTACATTATTCAAAGTTTCGGAGAGCTTATCTGGTTCTTATTCTGTTTTGGTAATAAATTCAACTTAATTTCCATTTACAAAGCTTTTTAAACCCATTTTGTCATTCATTTGTTTCTCATTCATATTTTCAATCATTGCCTCGTACATTGCCCTCGCCATGTCCCTCTTGAAAAATGCTATTTGCGCTGGATATTTCGTAGAGTAAGGAGATACGGCTAAACGTGATTGTTTTTTTGACGTCTCTATATCTAGAAGTCCTACCATAAATCAACAGTGTTTGACTTTCAACCCTTACATAAAGGTATCCGTGATCAGAGTGAGTAAAAATTTTAATTACATTAGTATTAGAATGTGGAAGGTCAGATCAATAGTAGAAATGTCAATTGAATAAATATAGTTTATAAAATTTATTTCTTTACATTTAATTACCTTTATTAAACGGATATTTAACTTACGGGATCGTGATTACTACTTTCGGTCGCCTGAGACCCCTTTTATAATTGCTATACAATATTTCCTCTTTTATGACAGTATTATATTGCTTGGTTTTAAAAAGTATTTTAAGAAGTTTGTTACTGGGATTGAAGTTATACCCATATTAAATCCCATCAAAACCGGTTCAACAGTTTTCATGTAGAAACCGCCATTTTGTGACAAGCATCGATCCACGAGACGTACAATAAATCGCAAGCAAGAAAATGATTTCAAATTCAACAGAAGGCTTTGCGGGAAATTAAATCTATATTAAGATGATGTCACCAACGAGTTATGCTAATAAACGCGTACCCATTTATCGAGCGAGGCATACCCTAATTGCTTTCATATTTCATGTTTCGCAAATATAAAATTTGATGACCATGACACAGCCACGCCTACCCGCATTAATGGAACCTAATTAGGCCTTATTGTGTGAAATATGTTGTAGGTTTAAATATTCATTCTGGTGAGTACTTTGGTTGTTGCTAAGTGTTGAGTCCGATTGGAATTGCGGGTAGCGTCATGTTCTTGTGCAGATCGTAGACCTTTAAGAACTCCTTAAGAACAAGAGAACTCAGAAGAACAAGTCTTATAAAATGTGAAATATTCTTAAAAAAGTAACAAAATCGGTAGAGATTAAACATTTGTGACAATACTCCGTTCATTAATTCATTTATATTTCCGCCGCAACGCAGAAACAATTGCTTAGTTATATTTTCGATTAAAGGGTACTGCTAAATAGAAGCGATGCGTTTCCATTGAACCCCTTCTACATAAATCAACGGGGATATCAGGGCACATATATAGTTAGTAGTATCTACCCCCAGTAGTATCCCCTTGTTGGGGTTGTAATGACCACCCGTAATCATTTGACCGGTTCCTTTGCTCAACTTCGTTCCGCTTCAACAACATGAAACGGAAAAGTCCTAAATAAAACCTGAACCACTTCCATCAAGATTAGGTCACGATTGATTTGATTCTGACAAGAAAAACTAGAATCAATCATCCATGATGACAGGAACTGATTACATTGGAATTCGTTTTTATTTTAACTAAAACAACATTATTCTGCATATTTGTCACATTTCGCAATGGAACATTCTGGAAAAGAAACTAGTGCAAGCCCCGCTGTAGGATGCCAGTAGGTCATGTATTCAATCCTCTTACACAGTGCCTTTAGTAACGGTGTCGGAATCGAGTGCATAATTATACAGTATGTCAAGCTTTATCTACGTATGTCTTTATTTCTAAACATTTATATCGTTGACTTGTAGAATAACGTAATGTAGCGTAGGACGCCCTCCAGCTAGATGGAGTGACGATATAGGCAATGTGGCAGGTCAATGGTTGGATGAGAAAAATTGATGACCTCATTGATGGTGATTTTGTAGAGTAATGCACCACGAAATAAAATCACGATAATATTAATCCGCCGATAGAACGTGAAAGAAGAAGGATTTGGTACGATGTAACCATATCGTAATATGTCACGTTCTTTGGATTAAGTCAGTCGATAGCTTGAGCCCCTAGAATCGTGAAACAATTATTTGTTTATATAACGATATTCATATTATACTGCACATAAAATCCCAAAAACGTGTTAACCAATAATTGGCTTTATTTAGGCGAAACTGACTAACTTCTAAAATAATATAACAGACATTAAATTTTATATTTCATTATTTGATGAACTTAAAATTATATTACACTTAAAATTATATTTCATTATTTAATTAATAAAAAATCTTGAACCCTTAATCCTTCAAAGAAATATTATTTCAACATATATCGACGTTTCTAAATACGAACTAAATTGTCACACCGCATATGATGTGTGGTAAGTCTACAGGGAGTTCTGAACTGTCCACAAAAAAACAGCGGTAGCTGAGGCTGTTATTAGGATCAAAAGCCATTCCGCAAAACAAAAATTCCAATTTAATACCGCGCGCAGTATAAAAAGGAAACCTGATAAATTAGTATTCTCTATATAGATTAACAATGCAATGTAGGACAAAACTACAATGTACTGTAATATATAGGTACATATGTGAGTGCTCGTAACATCGAAATCTCGTAAAAGCGGTATCACAAGAAGCCCCACAGCTACCGAGTCAAGGGCGGTCCGTGTGTTGTATTAGTTACTGATATTACCTACATTGATAGTAACTAGTTACGCTAAAAGTTCAGTTAATTTTTAAACTAACATGACCCATTTTCAAGCTCGTTATCTGCCGGCTTTTAACACACCATTTCCGTAACAATTAGCGTTTATGGTGATAAGTGAAAACCATGGATGTTATATCAGAATTCGTTGGTTTCAAACATTTCTGTTGGTATGTATTAATGAAAGTTAGTTAGTACTTAGTTGGCTCGGTTGAACTAAAGTCTATGTTTAGGAGTTGGGAGAATATAACATTATTAATAATTCTGTAATATTATATATATACATATATTTGTCTGTTAAAATTATTATTTTGTCATTAATTTTAATTTATAGTTACAATAATAATAAATATATTGTTAATTCAACAGATTAAAGGCTGACACCTATTCTGTGGTGAGACATATGACAACTAGTTGATTGTAAATTATAATTCATGAAAAAAGCTACAAAAACTGTTAACATTCCTCCTGCCCGCAAAATACCATTTCTAACTTCTGCTATTACTTTGGAAAATGTCTCTTTGTTTCTCATTTTCCGTAATTGAATTTGTTATCGTCCTCGCAATTTAATTTGTCATCTTCATCCTGTTTCTGTATGAGAAACGATCTTGTCTTTTAATTTTCTTTTCTCCTATTTTACTTGCATTTTACAGTAAAATTATGAAACAAATCTAAACGTTGAATGTTACAGAACACTATCGAGTCCGATACGGACAATGTGAAAACGAGTCCGGATATGTACCGGTGCTCAGTTCCGAGGATAAAATACTTACGAGATTATAACGTATCCACCAAAACGTCCTAAGTATCATTCAATTAAAAAAGAAACTTAATTCCTGTCATAATAAAATATATCTGAAAATTTACTACCAGTCGCATGAATATAATACAATAGCACCGAAAGAATCAAGTTCGTTAGAATATATTTTGAAAAAAATACGACTGTCAAATGCAATGATATCTGAGAAAAGATTGTCCGAGTTCGTGATTAAGAAAGAGCGACAAACAATCTGAACCAGATGACAGATCGGTGGGGTGCGATATGATTAATTAGATCACGGAAGAATTTCCACAGCGTTCGGTGATAAATGGTGACGGATAGGACAGATGGGTTTATTGATGGTTTATTGGTTTCGGTAAACAATTGATAATAGAATTTATAGAATAATATCAGCCTATGAGAGATTAAAGAGAGTGAGAGAGACATTGTTATGATGTTATGTGAGGTTTGAAGACCGTGGCCATAAGATACAAGTTTCATAAAGTACAATCTCGTTCCCGTTGTTGCTACATAATTATGACTAAATAAGATTTTAGCGTATTTAAAATATCTAGAAAATTGATTGTTGGTTCCATTTATGTCACCATATTATAAATATTTATGGACCATTCACAATTCAATACATACGAGTATGTTTATTGAATAGAACTAAATCATTAGTTTAGTTTATTTCAAAAGATCTAAAGTTTTTTGGGACCTCTCAGTAATAAGCCGAATTGGGCATAATATTGAATAAACGCAACGTTTTTAATCACATTCGGAGAAGACACACAATCAGTATTCAAAATAAACACGAGGCAACACAAAATGATTTCCATTGCGTCGCTGGGCGTGGGCAACTGCAGTTCGCGTTAAACGTATTCAAGGGCTATTTGGTTAAAGACTTTAGGACGTTTTATTAACATAAAAACATATTTACAGAAGTAATTAACTAAATTGCAACATTACTTTGTGCACAGTTAATTTGTTTTTTAAGTCTGCCAACCCGCACTTGTCCAGCGTGGCAGACTATGGCCTTAACCCTTTCAATATGAGAGGAGACCCATATTCCAACAGTGGAATTACTAGGCTATTATACCACTAGGCTCTTTATAACTAGGCTATTGTTATAAATTACCTTTTAATCACAATCGAACCGCAAATAGTTAACTACTTGGAATGAAATTCGGATAGATGCAAAAGATAGTGAAACCTTATAACATACATGTAAACATAATACTTATTGATTTAATTGTTTTTGCACTAAAATTTTCTTAAAATTATTGACATCAGCGATATAATACAGGTTATTTTACGCCTAGATGTTTAGAGAGATTTTGCAGGAGAAAAATAAAGTTCATAGCGAGGCAGTTAAAACCAACCTTCTAGTACCCTGCAGCTCTTCACGTCTATTGTCTAAAGCTCTGAGTGTATAATTGCTCAGAATCGTCGCTAATTGTCGCTATACCAAGACTTTACTAAATACGTATGTGTTTTGCCTGATATATAAAGTATTTAAAAAAAACATTTAATGAAATTACGGTCGAGACGATCAAGAAGTGCCGCTGGGTTCCATGTCTAAATTGCTTAAAGTTGGGTTTTTCTTACTTGAAATTCCCAGTAGTAGACCGAAGTCTGGATTTGTGCCTGGCGTATAGCAATAGTTTGTTCCTGTTCCATGGTGCGAAATAAATGAAATTGGTGAAACAATGGACTGTACTCTTCTCCACTGCCTACCCTTTCGGAAAGATATAGATGTGATGTTACATTATTAAATAAGTTTTTTAAATGTCGATGGCCAAAAAAATATTTTGAAAAGATGTAGTTATGAACTGATCGTTAGGTTGGCCATATATGGATTCTTACCCCTAACCGATATGCCAGTCTTTGATAAGAAGGCTTAATTCCAATGCGAGTCAGACAACGAAATAATAGTGGTTAAATCTCAGGCTCAAATTTAATAATTACATAAAATCTTATTACAATATTTAACCCTGACTTTCCCCTATTTAAAAATATTTTGGGTAATGACCTACAATAATATAGCTTGTAAATGATGTAACCGCCAAAACGAATTTACAGAATTAAACACAAGGAAAAAAACTATAGCTTATAACCTCACCCCTTAATATCCTTTATTCCTAGTCCCCATATAGCTAATTGCATAGTCTGGAATTTACAGTTAAAAATCCTTCTAACAGTTTATCGCACCCCTGTTACTACTTGCGCTAGATGGTGGTGGGTGAGTGGCGACTTAGATATGATATCTTGGATATACTATCTTGGATTGAATATAAATGGTTTATTAATATGAAAGGTAGAGTTAGCATAATAGAGCCTTTGTTGAGGAGAGGAAAAATACTAATATTCGAATACGAATTTTGGATTTTGGAATTTCGGATTATATTTAGAATTTAAAAAAATAAAATATATTCTCTAAGGCAAGAAATTAAAGTTTTTAGAGTTGATTATATATTTTTATGACTGCTGTAGTGAAAAACGTAGAAGAATTTCATTATCTTAAAACAAAAATTGCTACCAATTCCCACTGAAGAAACATAATGGAATAGTTGACCAGGTTGAGGTAGAAACTAGTGCCCAACATCGAAACGTAATAAAGGTTGCAGCCGAAGAAAATTTCGTGGAATACAACAATTTATTATATCACTTAATGATAAATAACCATTTCTCACAAAGCTGACATTATTTCTAAACACATTTCTAGTCGATATTTTACACCAATGATTTCCTAGTGCCACGCTGGTTCTCCCTATTAATGCATTCAAGTAATAATTCAATTAATCTCTCCCCTTCACTGGAGCTCAAAGGAGCACTTAAAATAATTGCATACAGGTGTAATAATTAAATCTAAAGGGTTGCAGGAATTGATTTAATCATTGTACCAGCTCAATTTATGTATGTTTACCGAGATAGCACGAGTTTTGGACTTATCTGAACTCTGCAAGGATAATATCAGGTCTGCAAGGATTGTATTTGGCACCCGTTGCTCTGTACCTACCCCGTTTGCACCCTAGCGTGATGAAAAATTAAATATTTCCGTACTAGTCCATTTGAGAATAAACAATACGACTTTTAGTAACAATATCGTCTTGTTATAATAACATATTTGTTATAACACAAACGACAAAAAAACAATCACAATACCTATAACAGCATACTTGAGACTGTATACACTATAAGGTCAGTTTTTTCCACGCTCATACAACCTCTTTATTATTTTATTAAGTACTTCCAAATTCATTTCATATTTTTAGCAGTCCACGAATATATACTTCAAGTGCTTAAAATAGCATGGTATCTTACAAGTCATTATAATATTGACTTCTGTTTGCCACAATTAAAACGACATAATTATTTAAATTCGATTTTAATGTTACGAGTATATTACCGTATTTGATAATAAAAACCGAAAAGTAGAATTGTTATTTTAATACCTGCACGAACATTGTTTAGTCCCCATTTTTGACAAATTAGTCAGATTGCCGGCTTTGTAGCAGCAAGACAAAGAAGTGACATAAAAAAATAAATAAGATGATAGAATAGGGAACTTTTTTGTTGTGTCATCACTTTTTAACGGTTTTTGGACTGTCGGAAGAGCAGTACACGTTTTTTAAATATAATAATTGAGAAATTAATTAATTTGCTGTAGGTGAGCGTTAGAACTGAGAAACATGGTTTCGGACTTCGGAGGTTTCTAATTTAGATATCAGCCAGGATATGTCCTATTTGGTCAAGATCGGTTAGTCTTCGTAATCCTCGGCACCCGCTTGTTTTGTTCTAATGTTCCAAATTCAAATTCGATGTATATATAGATAAAGGAAAACCACATAGCTTGTCACTGATATTTCAAACGAGTCAATTGATTTGTCATCTGTTGTTTATCCACTTGTCTGGCCTTGATTCTAATGACAATCATTTAGCTTTATATTGTTATATAACAAACATGACATACATGTAATGTTTACCAATTAACCCGATAAACTTATGTAGCAAACATATATTTTTGGAATGTTTTTTGTTTTTATTGCGGCGATTATAACTTTGACCCTGAATTGTGAGCAGTCTTGAGTGTTTGGTACAGGGTTGCCAACAATATTTTATTACCAACCAAGTCAGCCAAATTATTTGTCGGTTTCTTTTTTAAATTTAATATGAAAAGTACGATAGAGAAAGCAAAGCAGCCAATCTGCGTATTATTTTTACATCATCACAGTAGGTAACTTATGGGGTAGGTAGAGAGCGGCGAATACTATCTACTTTATTATATACATATTATATGTATTTTATAGTGACATGTAAATAATAAACATACGATAGGCATACACGGTACATGATAATGTTTGCGTGTTCGCTGGCCAAGGCCTCTTATGATTATTTCAGCCCACGCGCAGGTCGTTGGCGTGTCTAATTTTATTCTGCAATAATATTACAGCTACTTCCCTGCTAATTCCCACTGGATATAACTCGAGGTTACTGAACTTTGCACAGTTAATTGTCAACATACAATACGCCCTTTAACATTAATGTCAATAAAACTATATTACATCAATATTGTATCGTTTGACTGAATATTTACTTATATTATTATGTTAATTGAAATAATTTAATTAAATTCTTATTGTACTGGCATTGTATAAAAGTCGAATCATTAAACTTTAAAAAAAGTAAACAGCTGTCATTTGGTTTTTTATAGTTCAACATAAAGTATTAAAGACGGCATATTCACAAAAAAAAAACATTCAGCACAAACAATACACATTACTGGACGTTTATTTATTAAGCCTATCACACTTTTGCACTTGATACTTTCCCACGGAGGATGTCACGTTTTCAACGAGTTGCTAAAATGCTAACCAATCATAATATTACACTTGACACCACGCGGTGTTACATAACCGTGTACGAACGTCCACCTGACAACAGATTCGTAAATGGAACGTTTTAGTACATACATTTTTTTTATTTTATGGCTTTAACGTTTAAACAGCCAACCTCTTTTATACTTGCCATCCTTGGCCCCATTCGTATCGACGTTTTTAGCTCTAGGTTGATATTAATGGAGCCATGTGGCCTGTTACGTTTATTAATAAAATGTATTTTGTTGAAAAAAAAAATATTAATACGTTTTTATTATTATTAGACTTAGTTTATTTACAGCAACGGGAGTAGGTATTAAGATCCAATTACCTCCAGGAGTCGTAGAATAAATGGTGCCTCCAGGTGTGCTGGAGTATACATCGGGCATCATAGCGGGATCAGTAATGAGGACCCGTCTGGAAGGAATAGCCTGACTTCCAGTCGCCTGCCTTGCAATTGGTGACGCTGACATTTTGAACTGTATGTCTAAATACTGAGAGTACGATATCACAAGCACTGACACAATCAGCAGGTCGGAAAGGCAAAGACTGAGCCGAGTTTAACCGCCTCCTAAAATAAATACGTTCAGCCGAGACGCACGCACACAGACGCGTGCTAATGTAAACACAACATACACTCGCGAGCTGGTAACATCAAAACAAACATAGATTATATATCAACGTACTTTAGTTGCTGCATTGGCACCTCACAGAGGCAATTAGTCATCTTTGGCAGGTGTCAAATGTAAAAAGTTTCTAGTTCACCGGGCCATGAACTAAATATTTATGTATTTTCACGTAATTACTAAGGAATGCGAGTTGTAGAGTAATCTTCACAAATATATATTTTACAAACTGTTACCTGCTCACTTTTCTGAGCGTAGGTTTGTATGTAAATTACTATTATTTTAAAATAATTAGTCGTCTTTTATATTGAACCTGTTCGGATATCGTGATAATATATTATACATGGTTGATATAAACAAAAACCTTGCAGTATTTGAGCGATTATGACAGAAACGAGGGCAACTACAGTCAGTTGACTAAAATTGGACCCTTTGTGATAGCGTCATGAACAAGCATCCAAAATTGCAAAAATTACTTTTATAGCTTTGAATCATGTTAAGATATATCCGTACCGCACAATTCTTTTACTTCACATGTTCGTAATTATATGTATACTACCAGAACAATAAACAACATATTCATGTTTTACACTCAAACAGCAGCGTCACCGTTCACTTGTAATTAAATATATTACAATTTTTTTCATACTATACACAATGCCTATGATCCGGAAACAAATCTGCAAGATTCATCGTCAAAAAAGACCGAAGTTGCAACTGCTGTCAATTAACAGAACGACTAGTCGCTTACTCGGCCTTAGTATTTATTATACCTACGTGCATTTTAATCAATTTACACCACGTGCAAGTTATTCTTTGACACGCATATAATCAACATTGTTATCTTCGTACACACACTTGTACAAGAGTTATAAATGCGTAGTTTTCGATTTTCTAGTTCTAGGTGTAAATAATTAATACGCGACTGAAAGTCTAAAACAGATTTTATAACATATTTTATCATATGCACTCGATCATGGTAGATAAAATGTCAAAACGTGTATCAAGGCAAAGATTTAGAAGGATTACAATGTCTACTATTTAAGTTTTAATCATTGATATGTGTTACCGCGTAGAAATTGCGAAAAGTTATCAGTATCTAACACCTGAATATTTCAGCATACATTTATAGTGTATTGTATATGGTATATTACGTACGACATATTAGATTACGGCATGCGAAAATCATAGCCTCTTGTATCTGTTATTTAATATTATATTCTAAATTTGAAATTTATAATGTTTTTCATCCCAATTTCTTAATTCTAGCCAGCTATATATATGTGATAACAGAAAAAAACAAATATACAGATAAATAAGAAATTGTATACACAGATAAACAAAGTGCATAGATAAATTGCATATTACAAAGCCAGCTTTAAGTAGGTATATATTTTAAAGAAAAACTTTGACTTCTTCTGTTGTTAGGACAAACGTAACTTCAACAAACACTCCTCCCACAATGGATTCTACAATAGATAGGTTGAATGGTGTGCTTCTCATAAGTAGAACTTTAGATTATTAAGATTTAAGACTGAACTTTGGTAAAATAATGACAGCTTTGCGCTGCACCGCGTTGGATTCATGTTCTATTTTGGTTTGTTACTCATTTAGGAGTAAGTACTGTCTAACGATATTATAGTGCAATATTTTTTTTTACATTTTGGGACATCACACACGGCCATCAGTTGCCAAAGTAAACTCGAAGAGATTCTATCTTATAGTGATCAGACGGCTGATAATCTATATATATTATAATATATAATTAACATATACTTATACTTACAGATTTTTTACACCCAAAGAAAAAAAAACTTGTGCTCAGTACAAAAATATTTGTCCTGGGTGGGAGACGAAATAATCTGGAATTATTCAAAAGATGGGTGAATGCACTTTCTAGGCGATCGTATTACACCCTAGGCTGCATTTCGCTTTCCATCAGGTGGGATTGCAGCTATTTGTAATAATAAAAAAAAAAAAAAAAAACTTCGCAAGATCTGTCAAGTTTAGTTTGATTTACCTTTTTACCTTAATGTGCAGTGTATAATGAGAGTAAAATTCCTTTTCTTACCAATATATAAAAAAGGTTGTAGATATAGTTCCAGTCTAATACTCACCGAAGTGTGCCTTTAACTGTTCAATCTTCATTTATTACTTTATACAATACCAGTACAGATATGTGTAGTCTAAAACTGAATCCATGACAAACGCTGTATTTGCATAATGAGTTTGACGCCTCTTGTCTTCGTATTTTGTAGGTATAGAAAATTAACCATGAAGGGCCTTCGTTGCTGGCGTTGGCCCTGTATCTATTCACACTTTTTAGAATAGTGAAATCATTGGGCCCGTGCAAGTCCATTTTTAATCTTAGCTACATTATTTTATTTTCCATTATCAAAAAGGAAATGTTATTATTATTACATAGTGTCACCAGGTCCTTTATGGGATGAGCAGGGTTATACACACCTGACTACCTTCAGCTACATTCATCGCTCTATACACGTCTTCGTACATTTTCACCAGTTTCATAACAGTTCGTCCCATCAGGCTAGATGTTTCAATTAATCCTCTTTATTTACATTTCTTTGCAAAATTATCTATTTGATAATGATAATGTTATTACCATATTATATGACTAGTGATATTTTTTTGGTGCCACTTTTCATTTCAATTAATATACATAATTTACAGTCAACACTATCAATAATTATACAAATACAATACTCAATACTATCACCTCCAATGCCTACGTACTTGTGCCAGGAGTTTTAGATCAATTGCATAGTTATCACGTCCTTAATAGAAACACAAAGTGTTTAACGTCGTCACAAATGATACTAAACTCTCATTACTATTCATTATTTTCTTCGGGTGAGTAGGTACTTAATTCGTAAACTCTGAGAATTGACAGTGTGCTATCAGTACTCAATTACAAACAACGTATTTTTTGTCATGTGTACAGTTTTCTTATAACAGCAACAATTAAAACCGTTTTATAAGAAGTTCAGTGTGTGAAAAGACATTTTAAGGTTTACAGTATTTTTAACTAACATCTTTATCTGTGGTGTAGGTATACTAATTCATGTCATTTTCTATATCTTTTTTAATGCCATTATTAAATAAATATAGCTTCCTAGCTAGTCCGTAAATCCGCACTTCGCCAACGGCTGACTATAGCCTTAACACTTTTCATTCTGCGAGGATACCCGTGTCCAACAGTGGAATGATACAAAGGATTGTTGGTAAACTTGCTATTTAAAATGTTACATACAATGAATTAATGTTAGATAAAACATGTATCTACCACTTCCAAACCTGTAAATATTCCAAAGTATTTCATATATGTAGAGGCATATTTAAAAGACTTTAAACAGTACAGGAAGTCACGATTTCCTATGTAATTTGTATTTCCGGTTGATATTCAGTACGAGCTTCGTATGTGTTGCGACTAATCGCATCTATTACTACTGGATGATACCTCTAGCGGTCTTGTCTCGCAGTTTGATAGATAAAATGGTATAAATGGAACGAAATGTATTACAATAAAATTATCACCTACACCTGAAGTTACCTGGCGTAACGTCAAAGTAATGATCATAACATACAGGATGTGTGCAACATGAAGATAAAGAAAGTTACATATATATTTATGGACAAACGCATAAAAAATAAGACAACTAAAAATTATAAAAATGCATAATGTATAAAACTTCGTTAAACTGCAATCATATTTCAAAATACGTTTAAAACGTAGAGACATTGGGTACTCTGCTTTCGGACAACCGTAAGACACCTGACGTAACGGTGTAATAATAATAATAATAACAAAATATTTTGGCTAGATTACAAGCGGAGTACAGAGAAAATATACATAGTTACTGCATTACGAGTGCAACGAGAACATCGTAATGATCTACCGCTTACGAACAGTTACGAACGAAAATGAATAAAACATGAAACACCACCATCATGATGTATCACTTTAATATTAGCCAGTACACACACGGCTCATGAAACACGTATATTACGCTAGGCGGACCTAAAATATGCGAATGTTGATGAATGCAGGTATCGAGACTATGAGTCACCTATCTTAACCAAGTAGATCAGATACTGGCTGGGGAGTTACCTCGGCAACCGATTTGCGTATAGAGTGATTTATTTAGAAGAAAAACCGTCAGCTCTATAAGGATAGATACTTATGGCACTTCGTGCTCACTGCCTACCCCATAAGGGATCTGGCGTGATGATATAATCTATTCTATGTTTGATATAAATAAAATATACATATTTTACTATTAAATGGTTCGTGAGTGTTTCTACACTCTGGTCTACTCTCAGCGAGTTCGCGGCGAAGACCCAGTCTCCGCCGCGAACTCGCTGCAAGCTTCGGAAGCTCATGAGGAAGGACCTCGTACAGGTCCGAAACTAGTCGGGCCACCCCGAAAAACGTACGTGAGTTAAGCCG
>DWFT01000150.1:0-14155 GCA_018246795.1 Microceris patrobas patrobas
CCCAACGTGGAGATTACGGGCATAAACCCTCTTTTGGGGAGGCCTATGTCCAGCATTGGACTGAGATAGGCTGATGATGATGATGATGATGAAAGACACATAGTAGAGTTACATATTAAATATGTTTTAATATTTTTATTTTTATTTTTAGCTTCATCTGAAGGAACAGACTCAAACCAGGATAATATTAACGAGTTTATTCTTGAACGAAACGTGTGCTTCCAGGAATCTATAACTGAATCCTTGAGTCAAGAGCTGCTGAAAAGCACTGACAGTCAATTGAACTGTCAATCGTTACAACAAGCATATAAAAAAGACAGCAAGTCCTCAGAAAAATCTCTGGAAAGTGAGCTAAAAAGTTCTAAAGATGCTCCAAGTAATATCTTGGACACTAAACTCACCAAAGACCTTGTCGCCAGTGGCTTAAGCGCAGACAGCACCAACCCCAACATGACTAATAGCAATTTTACGTCTAATTCAAACATGACTGGCAGCAACGACCATATGTCGACTGGATATCCAATGACAAGCAGTGGAGACATTCTTTCCTCAAGCATAGACCTGGATATGAAATTTGATCATTTCGGTGAATCGACGACAAATTTGGACAATTTGGACATTTTAAAGGATATTGAAAGTAAGGAAGAGAGGAAAAGACCATTGAAGAGAACAGATGAGTTGAGAGTTGAAGCTCCAATGGATATCAAAGATGACATTTCTGACAAGGATTTTGAATTTCAACATTTGTCAGAAGTTTTTGCGTTGCTCGAAAGCCACAGTGACCCCCAAATAAGGGGTCTTATAAGGGTCTGTATTGGCAATTACTTGAGTGCCGCTATAGATCAATCTCATGGTGATTATCACAGATGGAGATACTTCACTGTTCTCCCAAAAGATGTTAGTGATAATATTTGTTCTGAGAAACTTGTGGAGATTGTATTTAAGGTATGTATTTAATGTTGACTATTTTGTATAATGTAAAATTTAATGCAGAATTTTTAAAGGATTGTAAGAATTTTAATAAAATATTTTACAAGAAGGTTCACTTTTTATAGATCTTATTTAATTATGAATGCTTTTCAAGGATAATATTTTATAGAAAAATCTATTCAAATTGGTTAAAACTAATAATTGGCCACATAATTTTTAAATTCTTATAATAGTGTTGTGGTAATTAAGCAGGTAGGCTAAATAATGACAAGTGTTTACCACAGACTGTAGATACATGCAACACTGAAGAACCAATGTGTTATGTGGCTGTTTCAGTTATTAAACTATTAATGTGTATGTATTTGGCCAGTTTTTATCCAGTGCCCAAAGCACCTAACAGACATCAGTATCAAGGCTTCTATAGGAAGATATTTTTACATGAAACTTCCCAGATTTATGTTATTATTTCTGAATATTAAATAGTATTGTTAATGCTATTGATTTACTTTTACATTTGTTATTACTGCCACTTTTTAACTGTTACTTGGACACAAACCCAATTTATTTATTTTTACTATTCAGGGTTTATCAGATGAAATTCATTCCACTGTAAGCCATACTCTATCGTCTCTCACGAACATGGCGCCCGCGCTATGCAACAGTGTGCATTGGCCTCTACTGACGAACGCCTTGAACTCTTTGGTCCATGTAGAAAATAACAATTACTGGCTGTGTAGAGTTACATTGTGTAAATTCTATGAAAATGTGCCATACAAAAAGTAAGTCTATCTATTACATTAGTCGAATAAAAACAACACTACAGTACTGTTCAAAGGAAATTAGAAGAAGTTTAGTAAACGTGGTTCAACAGCAAATATAATATTTGTCTTATTTTCAGACTTTTTATATTATGGCCTGAGTACTACGGAAGGAGCAAACTAATAATGGAGGCGCTTTTACGTCTACTGTACGACCAAGATCAGAAAGTCCGCGCAGCTGCCTCTCGGACTATTGCCAAGTATATTATTGTATTTTTTGGTTTTACCACGTATCTGTAAAATTAGAAATCAACTTCTCTCTGAGGTATTTCGAGGGTGCTACGAAAGCAGGTCTTCGAGAATAGAGTAAAAACTGCTCTTCTAGAAGATGGTAACGTGAGCGACTCCTCGGATATTGCAAAGTTGATTAATATGGAAAAACATACCATGGTGTTAAATAATGAGCTTTATAACTAAATAACTGGAAAATTTATTTCAGCATAATACCAAAAATCTATGTAGCGAGGCGTGCGACCCCGGGGAAAATGATGGCAGAGTTGGCAATGGAGCAATGCAAGCTGTTTTCCTTTGACAGTCACAAGCTGTCCCTAGAACTAGTCAGGGACATGTACTTCTATAACGATCTGCCAGAACAGATGAAGACGGGTCAAGTGATGAAGGATAGCAATGCTTTAAAGGAGGTCGTGGGGGACTTGATGGGAAGATTAATGGCGTCGAATTGTAAATATTACACAGTAAGTTTTTATACGTTTTGAGACGATTATTAATGAATTGTTTTTATATAAGTAGATATAAACCTATTAGGGGATATGTGTTATCATCAATGGTTTTGAAATTCGATTATCATCCGTTATCTTCCATGGCGGGCAAATAGTGTGAGTATTCATGGTGGGTCATGAAAATAAAATCAAGGCTGCGGGAACTGCAAAATTTGTCAAAGCGCATCCGTTGTTCTGACAAATAGTGTAGAGAACAGTGTAGGGCTTTCGCAAAATAAGATTTGCTCTTAACATCATCTTGGTGTACGTCAGTAATTGTTTATTAGATGTATCTACATACAAATACTTTAATAGTACGTACATACGTACATCTCAAAATAAGTACAGTGTCAGTAGTATTAATTGTGTATATCGTTATTATTATGTTTAAAATTGTCGATTTCAAGCAAGGCCTACTGGAGACCCTTCAAGCGATCTGCCGCAAATGGTCGCCGTGGCGTCATCAAGATGCTTTTATCGAACAAGGCATAGTCTCATGGTGTCTGCACGCATTAGACCTCTGCAACCACAGCGTCAACGTCAGAACTGCACTGCTAGACGTATGTCGATTGGTGTATCCGGGTACGTACGTGTATATACACATACGGCTATTGCGTATATACGCAATAGCCGTATGCATACACACTTATAGACACATGCACACACATACGTTAACACACACCACACACACACACACGGGCACGCACACAAATATATATGGAAAGTCAATGCGTTGTCGCAGTGATTTCAGATATTTTTTTAATATTTCTAGTTGAAATCCACAATGTGATGCGTCATAAAACCACCAACCGAGACATTTTCGAACGCGACACGCAAACGGTCAAAGAGAAATGGCAACATTTGGAGAATGAAAAAGTAGCCGATTTATCAGAGAAGTTTCTCCAAGTGACATTGAAGATGTTGAATGTATTTATGCATCTGATAGACGACGTTAATCCGAACGTTCATTTGAATAAGACCGGAATTGCTCTGCCGGGCAGTCCGGTTAGGAGGAAGACTCAGGGTGAGTTTGCAGTCACCGTTTTCAATTACAAATCGTATACCTAGTCGAAATATTTATAGTAGACCAGAACATGTACGGGTGGGTGCCGTTACACTATACCTTGCACCCTACTTGAAATATTAGAATATATAGACCCACAGACAGTAACAGTTAGCTAATCTGTGAGGTCATCGCTTTTTCCTCCCTATATTTTGACACAGATTTGACATAGACCCTAACGGCATTCTCTACATACATTGGTGTGTTCTAGATTCGACTCCGCGTAAGAGTATAACACCAACTGAAATCCCAGAGGACAAAACCTTGCGCAAGAAACCACCCGTACAAGTAATGAGCCTCAAAACGAACTTTGCGGGACATTTCTATACAGAACCTTTTTATATGAAGCTTTACGAGAATTTGAGGGCTACATACTCCAATTACAAGGTTAGTTTTCGCTTGACATGTATTCGTCTTCAGGACAAAGGGATGATTTCTTTTTACCATATACATCTGAATTTTTTTCCACAGATAAATCTGGATCCAAAAAATAGTATATTTAACGAGTTTCTCTCCACCGTTATGAAGTGTCTCGCTGTACAGCTGGAGCTTGCAACTGAAAGGGAAGTTGGCCCCGTTACTGAAGAACTTCTTTACTATTTCAAGGTTATAATGCCGTTCTCGCCAAATAATACTGTATACTGCGTCACACAGCTACTGAAGTGTCTCTTTGGGACCAATATGATTAACCAATATATCGATTTTATGAGTATAGCTGATAAGCCTGTCTCCAAAGCGGATACGACCTTCTTTGAAGATGTGATGCTGGTGAACAATATCCAGACTCGAAATATGGAATCGAGCAGATCCAGTATGGGCTCGACCGCCAGTCAAGAGTGGACTTCGGACAGTAAAAATCCTAGAATGATAGAAGAGAAACAGTTGCTTATGATGATGGAAAATTTCGCCAAGAACAGAACGGACAGGAAGTGGAGTACGAATAAGAAGGAATTAGAGAGATACATAAGATTGTTTGAACCGGTTGTGATACAAGCTTTAAAGGTAATTTTGTGATGTTATTTCAGTAAATACCCTGGTAAATTTATATACCTATAGCCATTTGAGATAAGCCTATTGAATTTTGAATAATAATTGGAAATATGGCTATTGCCAATATATAACAGATATGTTTAATACTTATGCAATGAGATAATGTTTATTTTAATTTATAGTTATTTGCAAGTGACTAAGTTACTTTTTAATTCTAACGTTTTTTTCAGAGTTACACAATGCAGAATGACATACCACTACAATGCTCTGTATTAAGTCTCCTCTGTCAGCTGCTGGCTCTGAGAGTCAACTACTGTATGCTTGACCGGGATCAAGTGTTTATAGGATTTCTAATGAAGCAGTTGGATTTGGTAGAACAACATGAGATACCGTAAATATTTCGGATATTATATTATGTCAAATAGTAGTGACTTGAGCGGCAGACTTTTTTAAGGTTTCATTTGTAATGTATGGAACTAATTTTATATCAAACAACGCGATTGTATTAAGACAGAAAAAAGGCAACGATTCTATGTTTCACCAGTACTCTTCACTAGTTACGGTTACGTCCCATCATGAAATAGGGAAAGAGCTTTACATTGGGCACAAATTCAAAATCCGAGCCGCTATTAGAAATTTTAAGTTAGATAAACCCGATATGTAGCCGATCCGTAGTAGATCGAACCCAGGACTTCGCGATCAGCAGTCTCGCTTGCAACCGCTTGACCAACAAGATGAACAAAGCAATTCAAACAAGTAAAAAATTAATTTCAATTTTATATTTTCAGAAATTGTTGTGATCTCGTGAACAGCATCCTGATGTTTTTAGTACAACTATCATCTTCTAAACATCATACAAAACAGATTATAGAAATTCCTAAAGTAAGTGGTACTGAATTACTCGAACGAATAATACAAAAAAAACTGTGTCATGCATCGGGTCTCACTCACGGACCTATGTACAGTCAGCTGCAATGAAATGTATCCCCCCAAAAGTTCAAATTCATGTACACATCTAATGTTGCAAAATAATGTACACGCCGAATGGTTCAAAATTATGTATACGTCAAATGTGTCATAAATATGTATCCACTTCTATCAAATCGTTCTAAACTAAACGTAATTGGGTATTAAGCCACAGGATTCACGTTAAATGTTTATAATAGGTCTTTAACTATGAAATTGCTAATATATGCAGAAAAAAATTGAATATTTTTTTAAATTAAGAAGTGCCTATATACCAACTTCGATTGAATATACTCTCAAAATATCATTCGGATTGATATTGTGTTGCGTTTTTAACATTATTTTGGGGTTTCCTATGTAAAAATGCAAAGCAAAGTAATAAGCAGGATCTGGCCACTATGGTGGATAATTGAAAATTTCCAGCTGTAACTCCTGTAGTATGGATACACTATTCTAGACTAACTAAAGCAGTCTTCTCTTCCAAACTTGGTAAAGAAAGCACAAGTCATATGATCAGTACTCCCGATATAAATATCTCCTAAAACGTCACCTAGCAGTCATCGGCCTAGCGGTATAGCGTTGACGTGAAGGAGTGGACTAGAGCAATGGGTAATGAGCACGTGTTGTTGGGCAGGAAATTAGTGCATGGTATATTTGCAATTGTTTTAGTGAAGCGAGTATTAAACGAACAAAAAGCAATCTTTAATAGCCACCGGAGCCCATAGACGTCTGCTATTGACCTCGAAGAATACTGTTGATGTCAGTTGGTCCAGTAATAATATGTTATTAAGATTATTGGTGTTACTTTGATGACACAGGACCGCAGAAATAGGATGCGGAAGAATTTTATACGTTTACTCCCTTTGTCATTTCAGTGTAATTTAACAAATTCATCTATTCATGATTTTTTTTCTGATATAACGTCGTTGTTACCTAGCAACGTCAAATGTTTTTAATCGTGTTATCTAGATGACAGAATAGGTATGCGTCAAAATCCACTTTTTTCCGGTTATCTTGTTATCATTACACTGACATAAGTCAACTTCCCTTGCGCTGTTATTTCTTTAACTTCGAATGTAATTCTATATAGAAATTGATTGGTTTTTTCCTTTGTACTTTTATAAGCGAAATATCACAGCTTGATTCATCACGCGATCTCTAAAAGTATACAATCGATTTACTTGGGCATTATTGTTCAGTTTACGATGTAGATGCTCACCAAAAACGGATTTTCGGAAAGTCCACGTCTAAAGAGGTAAAATAGGGGTTGAAAGGTTATCTCAAATTTCGTCGGTGTGCAAGTTATACAGATGAAATTTTTAATTTCCGCTCATTGGCTAACAAAAAAAATATAGTTAATTGGAATATTTTGGTATAGAGACTTTTGCGTGAGTAAAGCCGCAGGCAAAAACTAGTATTTATATATTGTCGACGCATAAAGGAAAAGCGTTATGTTTCATCTAAAAGAGAGTGCTATTTTCAAATAAAACAAAAGCATGACTAACATTATTTATTTTTAGTTAATTAAACTTAATATTAAAATAAAGTAAAAAAAACATTGATAGGCTAGTGGTTTCAAATTCGGTATACTGCTATGGGAGTCCTGATTTTAAATCCTGGCTTGCAACTTTTTACTAAAAGGTGCGTTGTTCGGTTAAATATCACTTGCTAACGGTGAAGGAAAACATCGTGAGGAAACCTGCACATCTTGGATATTATAAAAAAAAAAAAATATTATCTGAGGTGTGTGAAGTCTGCCAACCCGCACTTGGCCAGCGTGGCAGACTATGGCCTTAGCCCTCTCAATATGAGAGGAGACCCGTATTCCAACAGTGGAATTATAATGGGTCGATTATGTTAAAGGGAAACATTTCAAACTCATACTTTCTCGAACTTAAACTGGAAATATTATATAGTATTTAGCCAAACTTATAGTATAGGTACAGAAATATTGCCAGGTATTTAGTACATGGAATATCTACATATTGATTACATACCTGTTTTTTAAATAATGTTCAAGACAAAAGAATAGCTGTCAGTGTCTAATTCAGTAGGTATTTAAATATTAGTCTTACGTGAGTGGATGACGCAGATTTAGTTTAAGGGACTTATTGATGCAGACCACAGCCCAGTCTCTGTCCATATCTTTCAGACACGTCGCCAGTTCACGCCATAAGTTAGCGTCGCGCGGTCTTTCCGTTATCAACTGTTTCATATATTAATATTAGTCAACTTGATATTTATGGCTAAATGGAAAGTCAGATGAATATTTTTGCAAAAAAACTTATGGTATTATTTACATTTATTACTTATATAACTGATAACGAAAGATACCAATAGCGTAAAGTGAGTTAGTGAGGTAGACATTCCTCCAATTTTAGAGGCCAACTATTTGGCCAATTATTTAGCACTAGTTAAGATATCAAAATCCTGATATAAAAATAGTAGAAAAACGACCTGTAAGAATAGATCTACTGCGTGAGGTACATCCTTCAGCTGACGCGCGTGTCTAGCTGCTTTTAACATTAGATCCGTGTCATCTTCATTGTCAGAGATGACCAGGGCTTCATAGGCTGTGCGCATGAGGCATGCGTGCGCCATCATCAGCATTTCCTGGACAACACCAACGTAATTATCTATAACTAATTTGACATATACGTTAACGTTCTGTACGATCAATTGGTATACTTTATAAAGGTTTTCATCGTTCAAAAACCCTTGTGGGATAAAACTATTGTTGACAAATATCGCCGCCTCTTGCCAAAAAGATGTCATAATTTCTACACGATTGCGTGTTTCACTCAGTTGTCGGTTAACAGCACAGATATCAGTCATGCCTGAAACAAATTTGAAGAAGATAATCTGCACGTATTTATGAAATTTAATTGAAATAGTATGATGTTATATGTATGTTCATTTTCTGACAATAAAGCGTCTGGTCTTAGTGTGTTTAATTTAAGGAAAGCTTCATTTTGGAGTTTAAGTCCAAACATATAAAAAAATTACGAAAATAAAGAGCGATATCTAGTAAGAGCATCTCCATATTAGAATAGTCATAACATGCGCCTCAAAGAGAAGAAACAGTAAAAATTGACGATAAATATAACTTCATTTCAAATACCTATGTAGTTCCTACACTATGAAAAGACACAGTGGCACAACGGAAATAATAATCCACTTTAAAGTTATTTAATGAATGTGTAACTCAAACCTGTACCGTTTAAACTTAATTGCCTCTTAAACTTTTAATGTTTATTGCACAATAAATAGTAGTAACATAGCCCCAGTTGAATTTTAATTACGGACGCTAGTTAAACAAATATTGATGAGTCACTGTTAATAAGCAAAAAATTATTTACTATAAAATTACTGTAAACTATACATTCATTAGCTTCAATAATTAATTTAATGTGACGTGTGATTGAGAAACACCATTTATAAGCACCATTAATGAAATTCTATGCTTGTATGTGCGTATGAATCAACTTATTTTTCCCTGGACAGCCTAGCTCGTAGATCAAATCGAAGGATCAATATTTAAGAGTACCACACCAAAACTCCAAGATCTGTCAATAAAACGGTGATTAAATAGCGGGTAGCCATGGCCGGAGTTTTATTAAAATATCATAGAGTTAAAGTGATTTAGGATTCTTAACCAACTAAAGTAGAACATTAATATCGGTATAGTTATTTGTTTGGTTGGTTGAATGGTTGTAAGCGCCGCTGCCGATAAAGAGGTCCTGGGTTCCATTTTGGTTCGGTAAAGTTGGGGTATTCCTAACTTAAGATACCCAGTAATAGCACAGAGTCTAATTTGTGCCAGTGTACATAATATGTTAACCATATTTGTTAGTCATGGGGGTGTATGAGACTCCTGTGTCTAAACAGGCGCAAGGTCACTACGTTATTAATATAAAAGTGACTGACCATAATAAGGAGTCCTGCGCAAGGAGTTGACTGCACTCTTGACTGTGGTCTGCCAGTCCCTTTTCAGCTGACCTCGCCCTGTGCATTCACGTTTGATTTGGTGCTCTTCCATTTTCTCCAGCATTTTTTTTATTTCTGATCTAAAATTTTGGTTTTCTTAGGTCATTAACGTTTATTTATTTACTTATTTAATCTTTTTTGTATCATGGATTAATGTTAACAGGTTTTTCTACCTAACAGTCTACCTTCGCATTAAGCAGAGAAGCATTATAGGCAGTTTACAAGAAAAAACAAAAAAAGAGAGAGAGAGAGAGGGAAAAAACTTAAAATATTTATAACATAAAGTAATATGTACTTATTTTGAAATAAATAACTGATTGAAATTCCATTTAATACGTAACTTAGAGATTTAAACCTATACCGATTAAACCTATACCGATTTCGTTTGTTTTTCTCTATCGAGCATAAATTTGCCATACGACTATTGAAAAAAGATAACGAGAGATATTCGAAAATATTCGAAATTATCTGTCATATTAATATCAAATTATGTAATTAAAAACTTACGTAGATATATGGGGAGGTATTACAGGTTTCCTTAAAGGTTTCGCCAATTTCATTTCGACTATTATGAACGCATTGTTGTCATCCTCACCAGTGGGCCTCGCAAATATTCCTAGGTCAGTACTGGCGCTTGTCGGAGCTGAATCCGTGGTTGCTCTGTAAATTGGACTTGGCTGTAACTCCTGTTACGTCTACCTACTGTGTTAATTGGTTTAGTTACGGGTTAGTAGCCAGTTCGTTTATTGGATTTTTTAAATACATCTAAAGGTCATGAAGGATTTTTTTGTAAACACGCACACACGCATGCACTCCCGCACGCACTCCCACACGCACTCCCACACGCACTCCCACACGCACGCATGCGCACACACACACACATTTTGTGGATAAATACACCTAGGTGTAACTTTATTTACAAAACTTCTTAGGTTAGGTTCGGTTAGGTTAGGTTATAGTTTATACATGTTCGATGTAAGTGTTCGGTTCAATGTAAATGTTTCGTAAAATGTAGATCATACTTGCTCGGTTTCTTGAGGGTGCCTTGTGTTGAAGATACTTTGTCGTTTGTAGGCAGAAGCAACTCACACCCGCACTTATTAAACATTACATCCCGGTTTATCCATTGTAACGGTGTTATTACACGTACTACGTTCTCTAAAACGTAACATTGTAACATAATGTGACTAAAGATGCTTAGGGCCTAGGGCCTAGTGAACGGTAATTAATATCTTTAAACGTAACATCACGCCTGTATTGCCACGAAGGGGTAGGCATATGAGTGTAGTACACATCCCCGTTTCTTCAGTTACGTTATACGTCCTACCATGGAATAAAAGGTGAACCTATTGCTATACACCGGGAACAAATCTAGACTCCGTGGTATTACTGAGAATATCAGGTTAGAAAAACCCAAAACGTTGCCCGAACCGGGCACCGAAACCACGAGCTCTCGATCAGCAGTTAGGCTAATAACTATCCGAATTGTAGGGGAGTCAAATATCTTCATTATAATTTTATTCCCATCGATGGTTGTACAGAAAAATCGTCGGGTCGTAATTTGTAAAGTTAAAACGTTATATGTGAGTCACATCAGGAAACGGGTGTCCAATAGTGCAATAATAAAAATAGTTGATGATACGTACCTCCAGGATAGAGCAACCTGAAGAAATCGAGGAAAGCCATGAAGCTGTAAGCACCGTATTCGCTGTATACCTGCACTTCGAAGGGCCACTTGTATCGACCTAGGTGACTACTCAGCCAGGTCTCGGAATTCTTCAGCATGAGACTACGGTGAAAGGACCCCCATATCCTTATGTCTGAAATAGTTACGTTAACACTGAAAATAATCGAGAAGAAATTTGTCTGCAGGTTTTTAAATTTTTGGTGGGCATGTAGAATTTTTTTCTATATTTTAGTAATAGCGATCCGGTATACATGTACTTAAGCATGAGGCATGAGGCATGAAGCATGAGCATTATTGTGTCCTTTGGAAAGGAATATTAATGACATCAGTAATGAGTTACAAATACGATGTCAGCTCAAAGAATTTAAGTTAAGATATGGCCCGTTGTGCTAATTTCAGTTTAGATCTGCCATCTTTGCTATTTATCGGGTCAAATATCTGTTCAGTACAATGTTTCAGTCGAACTTTGGATATTTCGATTGCTTTTTTAACATAAAAAATTGTAATGCACATAAATGCATGTCCTTATTGTGTCATACGAATGTTACCCTTAAGTGATATGTTATGGAAGTTATCATAGAAGTCTATTTGAAATCGATTTCCTTTTGTCGCTATACTATTTCTACATTACTACCTCTGTACTGTCTCATTACTACTTCTCTACTATCAGTTCCGCAATGTGCAATGGGGCAATGAAAATGTATCAATACTTTCGTGTTCCTTACAGCAATCAGGCACTTCGTTCATGTAATGGTTCAAGTTGATATTGTAATCATTGGTTAGTTCTTCAATTTGGCATTCGTGTTTCTCGTCACATTTCATAAATAAGTGCTTCGTTCTTAAGCTCTCCCATTTCGGGTAGAAATTCGTGTTATTAAACCTCTCTGTGAACTTGTACCCTTGATCGTATGTAACTATTGTAGAGTTCTATAAAAGAGAGTGAAAAACTTTGAAACTGAAAAGAAACTATGAAGTATACGGAAGAGGAATAGTAAAATTGGTTTTTAAGAGTTACATTAATTTTTTAAGATCTTTAATAACTAAGAATGTACTTATGTACCCACGTACATATGTATGAATATATGTAAAACTGTATATTTAGGAAAAATCTTTAATAATATCCAATGAATATTTAAATAAAATGTTATAGTTTGTTACAATATCTCGTATTTGGCCAAGGTCACAAGGTCAAATAAATATTTAATCAAATGATACTTCATTTCAGCTGTTTATTTCTTTATCAAGTGGTTTATGAGATCTATGAAGACAATGAATACAATATTTTAATCAATGTGACATTCATATCTGCATTTTGTATTTTATCTTGGGGTGAATCGTTTTGAATTTGCATTTTTTAAATTAGATTTGAACGCGAAATAATACCATTTCATTGTTCATAAGCATAGGAATTTTAGTTGCGGCCGTATAAACAGTTTCCTCTTCAAGCGGCACTAACATGTTGTAAGCTCCTGTAAGAGTTATTTTGATAACATTAGCGCGCTCCAATATTTTATGGTGAATCTTGTTAGCTTCGTTTCGTATAACGCTTATTTCCATTGAGATTTGGGGAAGATTATTCCAACTTTTTACTTCCAGTACTGTGGGAGTAACGATAGGTTCCATACGTTTATTCACCTTCAATTTTTCTTGATCTGAAATAATATTAGAAATACCTACAACAGTCGTAATAATCGTACACACGTAATTTGTTAAATAGCTGTTTTACAGTACAATTTATCATCTACGTTATTGTATTGGGAAATGCTATCTTATGCCTACCCTGTGGAGGACCTGGCATGATCATAATGTCGAATAATAAACATTATTTTATAATTACAGATCAAAATATGGTAATAGGTTTACTTACTAATAAATAGAGATAAAATATCAACGTTACAGCAACTGATGTTTTTCTCTGGACTTTGCATGTCAATCGACGTGGAACCAGCCTCACTTAAACTCGGTTCCATAGACGAGGTGGACGTATTTTCGATAGGTTGGATGCTCACTATAATCGGAATTTATTAGTTTATTATAAATAATAAATCAAATTAATTTGAGATAAAAAAAGTAAAAACGTACCGCTTAAAGGATGATCAGCAAAAATACACATTTTTTCGTAATCAGAAGGATCGTAGCTCAGAAAACCACGAGCTATTGTTCTCTTTTTAACAACTGTTCTGCCCTCTTCCGATTGGATAATTCCTGTCAGTACTGTTTGATCACAGAAACTAACTTTAATCACATATTTTCTTGATGCTTCATCGGGAATTCTGAGACTCAAAATCTTAACTGTCAGAACGTCTAACGAAACTGTGACTTCTTCTTTCTGTTCGGTATCAGCTATTGTTTGTTGGAGCGATATTTCAGATCGTATCTGTAATTTGACATTTTTAACTTTTATGAATGAGTCAAACGATTTAAAATTTATCCTTTTGTTAATTATTATGCAATGTAGGTAATCTCTTTACCGAAATTTACCTTTCGTTTCTTCATTTTCTACGACCTTTATTTTCGACTTTGTATATCCTGTTCGGAGTCTGATAAAATAATTACAAAGATGAATTAATCTAATAATGATATTAAATGTGCTATTTACAAATACAACGACAAAGTACCTATGTTTGTTGTAAGTAAGTATTGCAGAAATTATCATGCTACATAATGATGGTTACATTATAATTTCAAAGACACTTTCCATGAATATGACAATGCGTTGCGTGATCAACAATGTTTAAATTATACTAAAATTAAATTATAAATACTTAAATTATACTAATACTTATTTAGTTTCCTAATTAACTTTATAAGCTTGAACGAATATACTTTAAATTTGGGTAATTATATAGCAAAATATTCTTTCATTCATTTCATATAAATCTAGAATGTCGTAATTGATCATATTTAGACCAAATCAGCGTTGGTAGCTAACTTTATAGATTTGTATGAAGACAAATATACTTAATAGTTTATCACGGTTATCACGGTTGATCTT
>DWFT01000151.1:0-14145 GCA_018246795.1 Microceris patrobas patrobas
CTTTCAACACGCTCACCTCGGCCCCGACTTCTAGCATAGACTCTCTGGTTTGGGACGGACCGACGTTCAACCCGGTGCCTCAGATTTCGCAGCATCGCGTCGATAACATTCCTCAGATGCTGAACACTCCGCCCCCGCAGCCCTGGAACGACTTGTCGCCGTTCGACAGTACGGTGAGAAGATCCACCGAGATCGGTGATCCGTGGACCCTAGGTCAGTTCCGTGTGGAGCCCCCCCATCAAGTACACAACAATTTCGTGGAACAAAGTGTTAGTTACGATTCACTAAGTGCTCACATAGGCCACCAGGCGCACGTGCTGCAGAGCTACTTGGACGAGAGCTTCTCGGAGTCGTCGCGCGTGGACTGACACGAGGGTCCGGTCCGACCTCGCACTACTTCCAACGAGGTTTACGAAGTGTTGTAATTATATTGAACTTGAACAATTAATGTTAGATATTGTACATAAGATTATCTAAATAGTCATAACATTAACAAAGCTAGAAGTGCATTCGAGTTATTTTGCAGCTCATAGTTTATGAGATAAATGAGGAAGTTATATATTAAGAACTAGGAAATTTTTCAGTCAAGTTAGAGATATAGTTTTATACTCATGCATTAGATCTTAATCATTGTTTGGTTTTTATTGTCGGTTTTTTTACATAATTTCATGATGAGGCCAAAATTTTGTTTTTGCAAACTGTACATTACCGTTTATTTTTTTTTTCCGAAAGGCACTAGACAAAAATTTATGCAACACTTTCTCCAGCCTCGAATTTTGTAAAATAAAAAAACATTCCTTTTTAATAGTAGTATAGTCTCTGAGAACTAAACTTGGCACATTGCAGTTCAGTACATGAAAGAAACATTTTGCATTGATAGAAGCTTTTAATGACATTGTTTTCCATTATTCAATTCTTATTAACATAGCATACGGTAAGAATTAAAACGCGGAAGCAGTTGATGCATCACGGGTAGGGTTGAAATATTACATTACATAATTTACCAAATGTGGAGAACAAATGAATGTTTATTGCTGGTCTACTTGATGAAATAGTATAACAAAGAGAATCTCATTCCCAATTGCTCTAGTTGAAATACAAACCTTGTGCAGTTCTCTAGCTGTTTTGTTGTTGAAATGTTAAATATTTACAGTGTGCCAAAATGAGTTTAGTCAATTTGTTGCAGTACGCCCTATTTTACATAAAGCCCCATATTTACAATGTTTATATTTTCATCTGCCGGCGATATATTTGTGTTGTCGGCTTGCCTTAATTGGAGTTCGCGGCGAGAATCATATTGTAGCGAGGATGCCACCGAATCGTTGCACGAATGAGTAAGTTACGTGGTGATAAATAATGTAATGTTGTTGTTGTAATGTAAAGAAACGAATACGAGACGTTGATGATTGAAATTGTATTATTGAACAGAACGCAATAAAGATGGTGATTGAAACATGTGTTCCGTCAACAGAAAATTATCTACAGTTATGTATTTTGTTAATATAACAAGGAATTAAAGCAAAAAGTATGTATACTTTCGTTGCATATGATAGTTGTGAAATTATCGGCCGATGTGCAACATAAGTGCGGGCTACGATTTTATTGAAGTTACAAATGCATTGAAGAGGTTTGTTGTATATAAAATTTTACGGAATATTTGTAAAATATTTTATAACAAGAAATCGTTATGGATATGAAGTACATTTTAGTGCTATGTTGTGTCATAAGAATCATAATTAAATGAAGTTTAAAGCTATTTTAGCTATTTGTGTGATAATTATAATTTCAGCATTTTTTTATATTTTTTTGTATCCATATTTTATATTCGTTTTTACGACCGCAAAATAATTTTCTGTCTTTGGATTTTTAATAATTGTAGTCTTATTTTATGTACGTAATGGCGAAGAGATCATTTCTAACAACAGCTCCATTTGAAAATACAGACACTCAAAGACATATATCTTTGTGTATACATACATATCACTTGGCCATACTTAAATTCAAATTAAAAATACCACAACATTACTGCATAAATCATTTAACATTGAAATAAACCCCTTACAATATATTATATAAGCTCGTTAGTAGAAATGATCACGTCTATTATTTTCCTTTGATGTTTCAGCCTTAAAATCAAAATGAAATGCCAAGTACAAAGTGCTTTGTTAAAATAAAGTATATGTTACAGTAGTAGTTCGAGTTGTGTTTAGAGAAAGCCGTGAATTCACCAAATATTGTTTCCAATACCCATTAGCCTTATTGATCGCCTATCTTTAACTGAAGAGGATATTTTATAGTTTTATTAACTTATTACAAAATGAAAATTATTAATACACATAGAATGTATAGAATTATAATGTTAGGTAAATATTAATGTTAAATAATCGTGTACTATAGTATGTATAAAATAAAGTTGACTAATATCTGTAAGTTCTGTTATGTAGAGATTTTTGTTTGTAATATTGTTACACTACTGCGTGGACTTCTTACAAGTGGTCCAATTTTTATAATCTAACCAATAAAATATCGATGTGGTTGTATATTTACATTTCTTAAAATGTAATCTATTTATTAAATATCTTTCGTTGAAAATAATGTCCCATCTGTATCAGTTTCGATCACCCGCAGTCGGAACGAGTCACTTCGAGCAGTTCATAGAGGAATGTTTTATATTCGGATTGGCGGACGAGCTCAATAAAGGATACTACGACACGATTACTCGTCACCCAGAATAGCTTATTTAAATATTGTATCCTAGGTAAAAATTCAAAGTGAATAATTTCAGAGATTCTTGTTTTAAGGAAACGTAAGCAAACAATCAACATTGGTTTGCAAATAAAGTAAATGTCTTGTTTTCTAAATTATCTGCTTTTATTTAATCAAACTCGAAATACCAAGCGTCCAAATGTAATAACTATTATTAAAGATTCCATAGTTTTCTATACGTAAAATGAAACACAAACTTGAGATAAAAACATTTTATTCCGACAACGCGCAATATACAACAATTAACACAATAATACATATATTACTTTAATAAACGAGGCAACAGGCTTGATTCAATTGCACATCACATTAAAAAACCATTAAATGCACTATGCCACGATCTTATATAGATGGATAAAAACAAAGGAAATATAATCCACTCCAAAATTCTCAATATCGACTGTAGCTTATATTTAGATCACATTTAAAAGCAAATGACAGTGCAGCGGTCGCTACCAGTGCTGTCAAAGCGCTTTTACTCGAACTCATTCTGGCTTGTTTATATCTTTTATCCATGTAACGTTCTTTCAAAGCAAGCAAGTGTTCATCGAAGAAAATATCACTTTGTTTGGTCTGGGGGGTTTATTTGCTGAACCTTCACCTTGAAAATTGGCTGCGATTTAGTATTTCATATACTAATTATAATTATAAATATTTCATTGCATAATTATTTTAACAACATGAGGTACCTTGTTTACCAAAATGTCTTCGCCATAAGGATATATTATATTATGCTGAGTAGCAAACTAAAATATAGGCTGTCTGAGTAAAATAGGGAGTGCTAAATATTTGCATTAACACACTGAATTATGTTAGCAGTACTATTTTGTTTAAAATTGCTTTGTCTAAAATTTTTGTTTAAAATAAAAAAATAAGAATTGGTATGTGGATTTAAGACGTTTTTTCTCAAGTTTTCCACTTTGATCACAACAAATTCAACATCATATTGTGGACAAAGTTAGACTCTATGAAACTCTTGTGACATCCATGACAATAAAAAAAGCCATGCAACTTTCAAGTATTACCTAATACCTTTATATTAATTGGATTAAAGTATTAACCCGTTCACAAAATAAAGGTCAATATTATTTTTTGTCAACTAAATTGGTGGTAATTTTAAATTTTTCTTTTACACCAACCAATATACATAACACAATGACTAGAGATTCAACAGATTCAAACTTTGATAAACACCAATTTTTAGAATCTCGTACATGGAATGTTGTTCATTAAAATCTTGATAATAGAGATATTTAAGAGCATTACAAACAATGAATTATAAAATATGTCATAGTTTTCAAATGCTGTCATACTCCTCATAGGCGGTACTTGCAGCTTCAGATGGGCCCAGCAAATCCTGTTGTTTACTGGAAGTATCTTTTTCACTCTTGGCTTTCTTCAACTTATGTCGCTTTTCTTTCCGTTCAGACTTGTGACTGTAATCGCGCTTGTCCTTTGACTTTTTCTTTTTGTGTTTTTTTTCCACCTTAAAAGAAACATCGCAGCTGATGTAAATACATAAATGCTAATTTGATTTGTAAAACAACCTGTTGTAAAGACAAAACAAGTATAGTAAATTATTGTAAGAATTATGTTTTGCACCAAAGGGGATCAGTGCACCAAAGTCAGTGATCTGCATATATCCATAGATGCAAGACTAAAGATCAGGCTCAGGAATTGAGCAAAGTGCATTTATCCTGACATAAAAACTTTCCTGTTGTCTATTATACCATAGTAGAAATCTTATGCAATGCTCTCATTAGTCCAAACACATTTCAATTTTTATGTTATAATATGTGCTATTAATATAGATAATAATTTACATATTGCTAACATAAAAACAAACTGACCTTTTGATCAGGTTCTTTATTTACATATGGGTCTTCGCCACCTATAAGAACAAACACATTATTTTTAAATAGATTACAATATGTCACAGGCATACTAATTAAGTATTGAAACATAAATACCTTCGGGAGACCTTCTTATATTCGAATCCTCAGCCCAGATTGGAAAATCATTGGGCATTGACATTTCCATTTGATCTCCAGAACTTAATATAGTATTTGAGGTTGGGTTTGTGACATCTATACAATCTTGTACATACACTATATTTATAAACAAATCTCTCAAATGTTCTTCATTATCAACTTTAGGTACATATGATATATTCGAATTAACTTCTAATGGACTTTTAACAGGTGGGCTGCCTTCAAAATCTAGATCATCTTCATCCACTGTGACTCTTGGATTAGTTGTATTGTTGTCGTCGTCACTAAAAGGTATATAATGTTTGAATAGATATATAAAAAACTACACATTATGTAACAAGGTTGCTATTTACAGATATCTAACCTGTCAGCTTCATAGTTATGTTCTTGGTGGGAATTAGTCATGGGTGTGAGGTCCTCCAAAAAGCTACTGTCCAAAGCACCTGCATAGAACTCTTCCAATGTTCCTGATGCCGATGCAACTGTACCAGACAGTGAATTGACATCACTGCAACAACAAAGTAATGTATGAATTTTAGGTAAAAAACATTCAGATAGGTTAATAATGTCTCAAATGATTTTATTATAATATTATCACTGTGGTTCCCTTACTGGGTATGTCCAGAGCAACAATGAAAAGGATTTGTTTATTAATAATGATTATAAAATCATTACAGTTTAATAGACATACTGTAGCAGAGACAGGGATTATAAGCCCATAGAAGATAGTGATCAATTGTCCTGAAATTGAGTAACTACTATGTATCTATGGAACATGCTACATGTATAAGATATCCTTATTATATGCTAGCTGAACTGAGCCACTTCAATAATATAATAACAATTAATACTTAATAAGTTTATATCCCTTAACTACCAGATGTTTATCATGTGGGTGTACCTTTCCTGTTGTTGCTTGGATGGAGTTACCTCCATACTGACACTGGACTTGGACTTGATCAACTCTGGACTGACATAATGTGTCTGCTGAGCTTGTACATTCTCTGATATACTATGCTGAGGTGGAATCCTGGATGGGTTTAATGACTGCGCCAACTTAAACACAAAAAATACATTCACATATATTGCCAGTCACAAAATTAGTAAACAAATAACGTAAGTAGAGTAAGTATGTATAATTATATTCATATGAAACTATGTAGCTTATCAGCTGTGGCTTTCTCCGAGCCAATTTTGGTATGACATGGAATTTTAAAGAACAAATATTTCGTAGTGTTCGTTAGTACGAGATGATCACTCACGAGTGGGTTGACAGTGGGCGGCACGATGGGCTTGCCGGCGCCGAGCACGATGCTGGGTGAACGCTCCGATAAGTGCGGTCTTTCCGTGCTCTGCCGCCTTTTGTTGGCCAGACGGTCCACGAACAGATTGTAGTGGGACTCTTCAGAATTCTCCAAAAAAAATCATCATCATCGTTAACCCGGTTCTCGTGGCACAACGAGAAGAGTTATAATATAACCATAAAGGAAGAAAATATTTTTTTGCTATTTTTGTTATACCAGTACGCTAGGTCAAACACATCGAAAAATATAATCCTATGTGTGGATTAAATTCTCTTTATTACACTGTTATTATTATTGCATCATTACTCCAGATCTCATACAAGGTAGGCATAGAAAACCGATTGCAAATATATCTGTATCCATAGAGACCTGATGTATTTCTTCTAACTTTTTAACATAAACATTAGGGCGCGTACTTTTTAACATAAACATAAACATTAGGGCGCTATCTATTGATTTAATGAAACATTTATTTAATTCTAGGGTCTAATAATAATAAAGGAAATAAAGTTACTCACTTGGAATTCATCTAAATCCTTTTCGGTCTCCTCCATGTCCTTCTGGTTCCTTTGCAACTGTTCTAACAAACTTGTTTTCTGCAGTCTAAGAAAGGGTACACTGAGAAATTTGTGCAAAAGCCTCAGTCCAAAACCATTTCTCATGGACGATTCTGCATATCGTATTGGTGCTGTCCTGGTGAAAGATTTATTGGTGTAAAAACAGTTCGTAAAGATATTCCATGGGTTTGGATGCTAACTAGGGATCTTTTAATTTAATAATTAATGATTTACAAAAATCCCAAAAAATACACTGAAGTGTTCTAATACAATACTGTAAACCTTGAAACTCCATAAAAGTTTAAGCTCAATAATTCTGTGCAAAGTATAACACAAAGCAGTAATTAGTCTTACCTGTAAATAAATTATGAAATTATCTGATTAAGAGATATTCATATAGTATAATATTGAATACCTAGTAAGTTTAGCATGATGCAAAGCTTGATCAATGTGATGTGGGTGCACCTGACGATGGTGCTGCATGTCACAATGGTTGCCAAGCACCACTACGGGCAAATCAGCTGGTACACGAGACAGTTCCTTTACTACATAATCAAATGTCCTGTAAATGAGAGATTTAATTAAAGTTCACGGTGTAAGATGTATTGTGATCTCATAAACAGTATACAGTAGGTTTGAATAACTAGATTATTATTTTTTCTTAAATTTATGAGATTTACATTTGCTATGCTAGCTATTTGTCAACTGACTTTTATAAAAAAAAAATATGTGTAAGAGTTATAAACAATGTGGGTTTAATGTTATGTAACTCAATTTAATATTCAATTGAGAAAAATCTTTCAGTTGTTTATTAACTAAAATATGACATGTAATATAATAATGATGGCTAATTTAAAATTTCATCACAATTATTTCCATCATAAGCACAGCCTATATTAATATAGTTGTTGTTACTAATTTTAATCACTTCACATCTTTTTCATTATAAATCCCAAAAAATACATAAGGTAGCATTGTAACGACTATATATTAACACAGATAAAATAAAAGATAATATATTAAGGAACTTAAGAATGAAAATAACTAATTATAATTTTATTTACACATGATTGTACTATTGTTACTGTTTGTGTATATAATTATTTAAAATTAAAAATAATATTCACCATGGCTTTGTGATATCTAGCATGAGGATCACACCACTTGCATTCTTGTATACATCCAGGAATGTAGCATCTAACACTGGAGGTTCATATCCATCTTCTGTCACTATTGGTGCTGTTTGGTTTTCCAATTTCAACCCAAGGGGTGGTTTCTTTTTAGTTTTCCCCTTATCTACCACTTCCCATACTTCTACCTGGATAAATATTATAAATAAGTAAAAATGGTATAGTAATATTTTATTATTATGAAACAGATACATCCAATTTTCAGCCCTTCAAAAACATAAATAATATTTAAAATCACGTACAGTTTACATTTCCTTTGTTGACAACATCATAATCAACCTTTTCATCATTCTAATGACTTCTATCGGAATGAAGTATCTCAGTGGTTCCACACATGCAATTTATTATTAAGAACATTGTATTTCTTGAGGATTTACAGTAGAGGGATTGATAACATCTTATAGTGTACCTTAATCTTGGCTCAATTTCTTATCAAAAAGCTGGTATGCAAATGTCTAAATTTCTTCTGTTAATCTTTCTGCAGCAAAGCTATGCATACTATTTTATTGTTTTTTTTTATAGAATAGGGGGCAAATGGGAAAACAGGTCACCTGATGGTAAGTGACTATCATCGCCCATGTACACCTGCAACCCAGGAGTCAGCAAGTGCGTTGCCAGCCTTTAAGGAAGGTATACGATCTTTTCTTGAAGGTTTGAATGTCATATCGGTCCGGAAATACCGCATGCGACAAATTGTTCCACAGATTCGTTGTGCGAGGTATAAAACTACTGGAGTAATAATTTAAGTCATTAATTTAATCACAAGTATGTGCTTTGCTGTTGGTCAATTAGAGGACACATGCCATTCTCGCCCCACCTAATTTCTTCACATCTGCATCTGCAAAAACTCTGCATGAGTTAATGCGGATGTGGATGTTGAAATTAATGCAGATGCTCTGCATTTGTGGGTGTGAATATCCACAACACCCCTAATACAAACATTTGTTACATAGCTAATAATTTTTATGATAAACTTCTTATCTCTTCAACCATTTTTATGCTCTTGATGACTTCAAATCACATGAATTATTTACATTCTGATTATTTGTAATCATAATTTTATTTAACCACCCAAAGAGTAAGGGTGTTAAAAACATTTTCTTGGAGTTCTACTGTTTTGAAAATGTCAGTTGATACAGAATGACAATCTTAATGAAATGATGCATTCAGTGCCTTTATAACAAAATGTCCTTTTTACACCCTTTGGGCCCAGACATATCAATATTGTATTCATATATGAGTTTTGTGTAAAAGCCCAGTGTGAAAAGTTGAGTTCTAAACCACTGCTATAACTATAAATATATTTACATAGTATCAACTTGACCAATATTATTTCTGTGATTAACTTCTTCAAAGTTGCGAACAGTGTTTTTTTCGAGTGTTTCTGTTTGCCTTGTCAAACAATACCAAATAATATAAAATTAATTGGAGCACTCTACGATAAAGTTGCATCCCTAAACTTCCTTTGGAAGGTATCAGCCTTTGTAACTCCATTGCTGGACATAGGCCTCCCATTAAGGATTTATGTCCATAAACTCCACACTGAGTATGGCCACCTTGTAGATATTTCGGGTGATTTCTTACACCACCTACACTGTTGTCCTTACGTGGCTAGGGTATAAAGCGGCGCCAAAGTGATTGACCCCCATGATTTTGCAGCATAGCATCTGTGTTCTTTCTCAACCACCATATGGATACAGTATGTCAATCAGGTTCTCTGAGGCTAACAGCGACTTCAAAACCAGAATATAAACCCTCAAGAGTGGTTGCTTGGACTGTGTGATGGTAGTATGTTACCAGGCGGTATTGATAACTTAGACGCGACAGCAATGTTACACTTGGTCGTATTGTGGATGTTGTACTTGACAGCAATTAAAACTCAGGTCTCTATTCTACAATTCGTTGATAATACATTTGATAGTATTGTAACGTTACCTGCACTTGCTGTGCCGCAACATCGGCTGTCAAAGGCATAACTCTGATATTTCAGTCAGCTTCAGACTCAAGTAAATAATATGAAACCAACTGACTCCTACGAATAACTGTAAAAAATTATATGTACTTAATCAAATTACGAAATTATAATAAAAAAATTCAAACAAGTGTTGTCATTTCACTATTTCATAACTTATTGACCAATATTTAAATTTAAAGTTTTTGATTGGCAAAACGTAAAAAGTACACATTTAATCCAATAAATCGAATCTCATCCGACGTGTAAAGAATTAGTTGTAACTTACAAACATGAAACAATACTATTTTGGATACTTGTGGCTAACATTACATATATATAGTTATGTCTATATTCAAGTATCCAATGTAAAATAATCTTAACATAAAGAAGGGATATTCGACATCCATCGATGCATCGAACACACTCGATTTAGCACAATGCATCGAATCGATCCGATGTTTTAAAAAGGTGTTAATTTACTCGACGTATATTCCTAAAATATCGAATCAATTGTTATTAGCTAATAATATCTACTTGTTACTCTTTCAGTTGATCTCGAACAATTCAGAACTTATAAATTTGGCCTTTATCCTTTTTAGTTGGTCGCGCAAGCAGGCTATTGTCCCCCGCATATGAACAATCTATAATAGAATCTTTATTATAGAAACTAACATTGACAACATTACGCGAGAGAGAATTATTTATTTTTTTATTTTTTATTTTTAAAAGTTTGTTTCTTATGTCTGTGATCTGTGTTGGTCTCGGTGATATTTCAAATTAGATTTGTTTTTACTAGGCTAAAACTTATTTAAATTCAATGAATAGCAAGCGCGAAAATCTAAGATCTGCAATAAATGTACTTTTTATAATTTTAACAAAAAAATGTTGTAACACGGCCTTTTTTACTATACAACAACTGAATCAGCAAAGATTTGCACGTAATATCCTTATTTTTAGTTCCTCAAACATCCTTTACCACACCACATTCTTGCAGCCAAGAAAGTGTTGTTTTGTGAGTAACAAATAGATAATTTAAAAATGCGGTTTTTTTGTATGGATTGACGGGGGCTAACTACAGCTTTGTGATTCAATGTTAGATAACTACTCGATTTTGAGATAACATCGATGTTTCTAATCGATGGATCGGTAAACATCGATGCATAGCTTCGACGCATTGTATCGAAACAAAACATCGATGTATTTTCTAACTGGACACCCCTAACGCAAAGTTTTGTTATATTATCTGTGGATAGTGCTATAAACAAACAACATATCCGCCACCGGCCACCGTCGCGTATGGACACTTGCAACACCCAAGAAGTCGCCAATGCTTTGCCGGCTTTGAAGGAGAGCTGTTTTTGCGCTTTTCTTGAAGAATCCCATGTCATAATGCTCCGTAAAAACCTCCGATGGACACTCATTCCACATTTTGCAGGTGCGCAGCAAAGAGGACCGTGAAAACCGAGCCTGCACGGCTTGTGTAGAATGCGTCCCCAGTACTGTCATCTGCATAGCAATTTATGTATATTACTAGATTAGTAACATATCATTGATATACAGGATGAATAGCGTGGGTTACAGGACAGAGCCTTGAGGTATACCAGCGTTCAGTCGTTTCAAATTAGCGCAATAACCGTCGACAATAACCTTAATATGTCGCTCTGATAAAAAATTGATACGGCAACCCATTTGCATAACCTCTCAGGAGGACCGTAAGATGGTAACTTCGAAAGAAGGGCCCTATGCCAGATCCGATCAAAGGCCTTAGCGATGTCTAAACTTACTGCCATGGCCTCACCGCTATTTTCAATAGCCTGAGCCCATCGGTGCGTCAGATAGACCAGAAGATCACCAACTGAGCCACCCCTGCGAAAGCCGTATTGGCGATCGCAGATCAGTTGGTGATCCTCTAGGTACCTGAGGAGATGCGAGTTAGTTAATCGATCCATGACCTTCGACAGGAGAGAGGTCATCGCTATTGTCCGATAATTGTTTGGATCAGTGCGGTCACCCCTCTTAGGAATGGGGTGAACTAGAGCAACCTTCCACGAAGACGGTATTGTTCCCGTTGTGTAGGAAGGCGAGGTTCCAGGTATCGCTGGAAGGATGAAATTGCGAAGGACATGCGCGAACTCGCAGGCTAAGACTCATTTTGGGTCGTTGTGCCATCCTAGTAGTTGTAGTACTCAATTTAAAAACAAAACTTAACTTCTCAAAATATTTTTTGTAATTCTTTCACATTCATTTTTCATCTTAAAATTAATTAATTTATACGAATAAACTGAATTTCCAGACTCGTAGTGTTCGTTGGCGCCGTCGCGTGCCAATTACAAGGTTGACTATAATGAGTCGTGGCACTTGTCTCGTCCTGAATAGCCGTTAACTTGCTTTAAAGCCTTATTCGGTTTAATGAGGAGTTAACCTTATTTACTAATTTTATGTAGGAATCTTCCGAATATAATAGATAACATAGGTAGGCGCGGAGGGTAGTTTTCCCATTTTCACCTTTTATGTTAGACATTCCATGGAACAAGGCCTACTGCCATTATTAGGCACCAATATAACAATTATTTCGTACTTGCCAAGAAATATTAGATTTTCGTTGTATCCAGTCAAGGACAAATAGATATTCCTATTAATATTATTATAACTAATATTATTATAATGTAAGTTTGTTTGTTACGGTTTCACGCGGAAACTATTGAACCGATCATCATGGAATATTGTACACATATTATTGGAGGTATTAGAAGTAACATAGGATACTTTTTATTAAAAAAATATTTTTTTAAAAATATAGTAAAATGTATATGCAATAAAGTAAATTTATATTTAAAATAAAATTGTGTAATTGAATCAGCTAATATTCCGAATCTCCGCGGACGAAGTCGCGGGTAGAAGCTAGTTATGTTATATTTCTTGAACATACATGCTCAAAACACATAGTATTATGTTCACAAAACAAACACAATTTTAGATAACATTAAGAGCCCAAGAAGTCGTTATAATGAATATGTTTTATGTGGACACTCAATAATTGGAACACCTGACCGATGTCTGTGGTTTCGTATAACCCACGTGTATTGAGAGCTGATAATAGCCAATTATTGTTATATAGGGTGTCTTGATTTTGATAGCGTAAAGTAGCGTTACAGGGGTAGCGGAAGGCAGTAGCGCACGACGGGAGCGAGTTTGCCGCGCTGTCAGCCGCACACTCGTTAGGTATTTGTCTTGGTTAGTGGAGTGAGCGTTCCACTTCAACTAAACCAAGGACTCGAGCAGGGAACGACGCGTCCATCAATGTAACTGATAACAAACTGTTCGTGTAAACAAAATTATAATATAACAAATTACACACGTTAACAGGTTTGAACTTGTGATAACAGATTTATTTTGTTCTCACTTCCAATACAAATATTGTCGAAAAAGTAAAATATTCACTGTAAATTCTAAATACACAACTATTTTCATAAGGCAAGCGTGACGACAAGCCGGGGTTTATTTAATGTCAGCATTTGTTGTGTAGGCTCTCGAGCGAGCCCGGCCGCTTGCCTCGCCTCACTTGAAACGAACCTGCTTACTCGTATATCATTACTTCGGTGTTGCGCTTCAATCGGACTTACCATGTTATCTTCATTTATTTAACTTGAAATGAAGCTCGTCGTTTTGGTTTATTTATCACATTTTAGAGATATTGATGAGTGTTGCAACTTTGTATACATAGGTAACGACTTTATATACATGGGCACTTCGTAGTAAGTATGCAATTTCCTTGTGATATTGTGCCTTTATCGATTTTTTTACACGAATGGTAACACCGTTACAATTTTATCAATTTAGTAATCACAATAGTGATTTAAAAAAATGACAAACTCATTTGAGAAATGATAGTGCTTCAAAATTTACCATTTAACTTTGTAACTTGGATTTCGCTGTCTAATACAACAGTTAAATTTTTACTGATTTCGTATGCAATGAACTCCAGCGTTTTACGTAGATATTTATCACCTTCATCAGCCAGCGTTCCCAGCGAACGACTATTTGGTAGAGCCGGGTTAATATATGATCCACTATGAAATAGGTTGGAAGCTGAGAAGGTTGCAATATTACTGTTTATTTAATATAATTTGCGCATTTTTAAATTTATTTATTGAACAAAGTTTTTTTAATGAAACTATAGACTTAAAATGGTAATTAACAAGAGTAAAAACGGGTTGCATTTCGTTCTCAAAATATAATTAAATAAATCATAATTATAATCAATACATTTTCATGTTGTGTGTATGCACAAATATTGGAATATTTTAAACGAATCCTAAAATCCGCATCCGCATCCGTGGATGTCAAAATTTTGACATCCCTAGTATACACGCATAAGGCTAT
>DWFT01000152.1:0-14113 GCA_018246795.1 Microceris patrobas patrobas
AGTTCTCAAAAACAAGATTTCTAAGATGTGTAAAGTTAATAACCCGCACTTAACCCGCAGATGTGTCACAGCAGCTTCTTTCTATCAGCAGTTTTTACGGCAAATAAAATATGAACATAATTAAACAAAAGGGGCAATGTGTCTATAAAAATTGTAAGAGGCTGTTAGTATGTTGTTTACTTCCATAACAAAACGTGATCAAAATTACAAAAATAATTTGCAGAACAGCTCGGTTAATGCTATAGATGTTAATTTGTATTGCGATTTTTTAAATAATAAAAAAATATAACTTTTTGTTCGTCTCCTTTTATTGAATTAAAAATGTTACGTTTCAGAATAGTATACTAAAAATAACCGTTAATATTATAATCGGTTTTCAATATCGTCCGCTCTAGAAATAACGTCACTATGACAAGTGTGACACCTGCGACTGGACTGAGCGATATTTTTCGGGCTAGAGTTATTTTTCACTGATTACATATGTCATAACAATCTGCAACAACGTAGTGTTCTTTGTGTTTATAAGTAAATGCCTAGTCTCAGAGCAGAATAAGTTTATTTTGTTTCCTTTGTTTTGTCTATTGGCTAGATCCATGGAATCTCATCCACTAAACTTGGTAACAGTAATTACTAATTACCTACTTAAACTTTGTAATGATATTATTGTAAATTAAGTATGGCGTTCACAAATTCAAATTAATTTAAACGTAATTATAATTGTAGGCTCATCAGCAACATCGTCGTGCCGAGGCACATTTGTTAAACAATAGATACGACGAGGCGATGCAATGCCACCACAACGCCGCTGAACTCCTTCTTGACGCCATGAAATCCACTACCTCGTCGGTGGCTTTGGAATCTATCAGTTTACAACACAGCTACCATCTCAAACAAAAAGATCTTATCAAGAGTAAAAAGGAGCAGTATGCACGAGTAAAGAAAGCCATGGAAAACATAAAAAACTTAGGAAAAGAGCCAAATGTCAGCCTCCAAATCGGTGACCCGGCTAAATTGCAAGTAGCTATATATAAAACTATGAATGAGTCAGAATCTTTATTACACTTACTATCAAACAATAAAGATAAAGTGTCACAGAATGAGACTGTGATTAGAGATGTAGCTGATGGAAGAAAAGCTGAAAAGTCTCAACAAACTGTTGTAGAAGAACTTCAGATATTAAGTCAAAATCTTCATTCTCTTATAGAACAATTAGTGCTACAAGTAGAAGTTTTAAAAGATGAAAATATGACATTAAAAGAAAGGGTAAATTATTTTGAAAAAGAGAGACTTAGATACTTGAATATTCCATCACAAGATAGCACACAGATGAATAATATACCAGGAATGTTATTTGTTGGTGAAGACATGTCAAAACAATCACAGAATGAAAGCTTTGCAGAAATAAGTAACAGAGCAATGGGTGCAGCCGTTGACAGAGCTACTCAACAGCCCAACTTTGATTTGAGTGCCCTTAAGGGTAATTAGTTTAATTGCCCAGCAGTAATAGATGGATATAACTTTGTTAACATGACAATCACAAACTTGGATAATATATTATATTCAAAAGAAATAAAAAAAAATACTTTCTCATGTTTTATTATATAATATTAGGTATAAGATTGTAATAATGTGTTGAAGTTACACCACTTCTTGTAATGCTGTAAAGATTATTAGGAGAAATTTACCCACTTTTGAATACTTCATGTCTTTTAAGTTGTGTAAAATCTGCTAGTTTGCATTTAGCTAGTATACTAGACTATGCCCTTAGTCCTTTTCCCTAGGGCCTGTTAAAACAAGAACAGATAAAAGGGTGTGTATATACGAATCTGTAAAGTTTTGTGACATTTGTCTGATTCTAGTCTAGTGGTGGTGGCTAATGAACAAAAGGTCCTGGGTTCAATTCCCGGACCAGGCATAGTATTATTGTTTTTTTTTAACTCAAAACATGCAATAGTAGCACAGAGTCAGACTACTACCACACCCACAATACACTTACCACTTATTCTATGGGCACTTGAGGAATATGTCAGGTTTTCGTTAGACCTCCAGTTGTGGGCTTGATGCCCTTGTATCCCACATTAATGGTTTACATGTAGCTATTAATGGTCTATAACAACATTTATTATAATGCACATAGTGCCACATGGAAAAAAGATAAAAGATATTCATTTAATACTTCGCAAGGTATTTGTTAAACTAAACTTTACTAGAATTTCGGTGTTCCATATCTACATAAACAAAATTGAAATGCTCCTTATATTTATAAATTTTTGTACACACAATATAAGTATGTAATTTGATCACACATTGAAATCGGTTTAGTATTATAACAAAATAAAACGAACATGTATTTTTTGTAGATATGTATTGCATATTGGTCTTACACAAAAATAAAGTTTTACTCTTGTTTAATTGTAAAAATAAACTTCCCAGATTAAATATTATCAGGAATAACTATCCTTAACCTAGAAGAAATCTATACATTAACAAACAATATCACTATTAACATTTTTATATTTGGTAACATGAAATATACAGCGAACTGTACGAAACCTGTCGAGTCGAATGTTGGATGTGACGTCTTGTGCGAGTTGGCCGCAAGCGGGCTTAACTGGGACTGCACAAACCACTCGCAAGAAAATCTCGATGCATATTGTACAACCAACAGAGTACTGCAACCGAGCACACATGGGGAATGTTGGCTGTCAACCTCGCCTCTCTAATTTGAGCTCTTAAAATGGGTGGTTGTTTTTAAAATATAGTTTTACTTCATTGAATAATTGTTACGTTCAAAAATATTTAATAAAACGTAACTTCACGACTGTAATCCCCATAGAGGTAGGCAGAAGAATGCAGAACACTCCCACGTTTCACCGGTTAAAAATATCACTGACATAATACGCGTACAATTTATTATTCAAATAGAAAATAGCAAATACTCTACGTAATATTACTTAAATGCTAATATTGCTTAAATGAAATGCAAAGCACGTAATAAAAAGAAGTTCGGATTTGTAAGTATTTGCATTACATTAATTGATACTCTGCGTGATGGTTAAATATCATCAAACTTCAACGACCAAGCAGTGATTTCCTATCGACGGTGGCCGCTACGACGGCGGCGAGGTGAAACGCGAGACTAGTGTTAAGTTCGCGGTGTTAACACGGATGTAGTTTCAATAAGATTTCCGTTACTAAAGCTAAAGACCTTAACGAGATATATTCAAGAATTTCAATTCCACAACTAACTTAAGTCCTGAGAGTTCTTAAAAGGCTATATATTTGTTTTCAGTAACAAATATTGCTGCCAGTGCCACCAGAGTTATTATCCGACGAGTACGTAAAGTTCGGATCCCATACACATTACAGTCTCCACAAGGCTTTTTTCTATTACATATCGGGTAACATGAACGGAAGTGCTCGGTACAGCGGCTGGCTGCTCTCGCAACGGCCTGCCGCTTTCGCGTGCCATATACGAGTCGAACAATAGATAACAATGCTAAACCTAAAAGCTCCTTAATGTTCTTAAAACTTCCAATAGACTACTACGATATACTCATCTATTATCATTTTATATCAACCAATTACGTACCTACTTAAAACATTTCATTAGTACAATAAAGTCGATACTTAGTCAATCAACAACGAGACATACATTTCTATTTAAAAAAAGTGACACTATCTAATATCACTAGTAAATGTCTATGAATGCCATGGTATTACGCAACTTAAAAGTGAGTTTGAGTACCGTGAATTATACGACGGGATGTATTCAAAATTTGATATTACGGACAAAAACTGCCCTAAGTTGCGCTCATTACGGAAGTCTGTGTTCGGGAGCGGACTGAGTCAGGCTTATGATACCTACTGAGGATGATTAAAATTCCGTCCACCAAGGAACCTTTGTAAATTCCGCAGTTGCATCCGCGTATGCTGCTAAGCAGCAGTATTCGCGTTGCTCAGGTGTGAAGTCTACATAGACTGTGAAGACGCAAGCGCACTGATTCAATCGTAGAGAGTACAATTTTACGTGGCATTAGGCAGTTCTGCGATCTGCTCGCGTTTGAAACAGATTATATTCGGACACGTACAAACCCCGACAGTAAGTCTTGTTGAAACAGACTACTAGCTGCCTTAAACTGCACATCACTGGTATTCATTTTTACCCCACTTAGTAATTTAATTAGATATAGTGATTTCCAATAACTTAGTTAAATTATTTATAATTAACACGAAACACATGTAGGAAACAACAAATTTTCAACTCGCAGCCTGCAACAAGTGCGCCAGAACGACCGACTGGTCAGCCGCGACCGATAACAGGCAGGCTGCGACAAGACCTAAGCGGGCAGAGCTCGAGTGGTGGGATTTCTAGCGCACCTGGCGCGGTGGGCAGCTAATATAGCGTTGCTAATATAGACTTGCTGTATCACTATTGAAAAAAAGGAGTGTTAGAATAGCATTTAAAAATAATTATACATTAACCATTCATACTATTTGAGTACAGGCAAGAGTCCCGGCGCCGGGGACAGGAGCCATGGCCGTTGTTTAACTCGACTCTGTCGGCGGCTAATGTCGCGTAAGACCATGAGGGCGACTCGCAAGTAATATCAGTTTTCAGTATCAACGTTAGTCATTTTTTTTATAAAAAGTATGATTAACATTCAAAGTGTAGGGTCATTGATATTCTACTTTTTTACACTGTTTTAATCCGACGATCGCAAATTTTCTCAGTCCGTTATAAAACCAGTCCTTGGGTTTAGATTTAATATACGAAATACGATCAAAATATTTTTTTCCGCGTAAACTGATATATGCAGTGATGGCCTAGTGGTTAAGAATTCAACCCCTCACTCCGGGGGTGCTGGGTTCAAATCCATGGCGCGCACCTCTTTACAAAAGTGCCCTTTAAATTTAAATGTCTTGCCAGCGGTGAAGGAAAACATCGTGAGGAAACCTGCACACCTTAGAATTTATAAAAAAAATTTCTAAGGTGTGTGAAGGCCACCAACCCGCACTTAGCCTGCGTGGCAGACTATGGCCTTAATCCTCTCAATATGAGAGGAGACCCATATTCCAACAGTGGAATTATAATGAGTCGGTTATTTCTTTTTTATTATTAAACCGATATGACTATGAGACGCCCCAGTAACAACTAGCTTGCGACACTTCGCCGCCGCCAATGTTCAGTAAATGCCCGGCGCAGAGTTGTCTCACAATAACTAACCAACGAAAGGTTACATTTGATTGGATTAGAAAGCTCCAGAAACCGTTAACATGTCTCAAACCGATTATTCAGTAATCATATTACATTTACACATTAAGAAAGCGGGTGCACGTAAGTGACACATCTCTTTAAATAACAACTGATAATTTTACAATAAATCCGTACATTTCCAAAGCTGTGTCTACGTGTCTATCGACTGTGTTCGCCCACCCCACAGACATATTGCTACTGGAAGCATACGACGTTGTATGTTGGTGTGATATATGAGCGCGCGGCATCGCCGCGGCCTCTGTGAAGGCATCGGCTAAACATTTACAATGACAAGTAATAACAAACTCGATATAATTCTGACAACAGGACATAATAGGCACTAAAATGGCAAATCACATACCGAAGGGAAATATCTAAGTCGATTTATATCTCACAACCGCAATATACATACAAGACCGTTAACACATTACATCTTAGTAATTAGGGTATAGATCGTAACACTCCTAAGCTAATACAACTTTAGATTCATTTCTACTTTGTAAATATTCCACCGTGCGGTCCGTCGGGGAGGACGGCGAACACGTCACGGGCGATCTAACAATGCAACTATTCGAGTATAATTTTATTACGAAACGACGTGGCACGAGCACAAGAAATTATGATGTCGAATACTGTCGGCGTTAAGCCATCGTTAGAGCGCTTTCAGAGACACTTGTTTTCGGCGCGCATAAGCTCGTTTTTGCACGCGCACAGACGCGCGTGACCCGCGCCCCGCCCCCCGCAGGCACCACGCGGCACGCAACTCGTGCATGTCCATGCGAGTGTAAACCGCGCTCAAAATACGCTGGCTTGAAGGAGCCCCTAAAGCGTTCAAATTACATCGTATGCACATTACAAAATTTAACTTACACACTGGATTTAACATAAGCTTGATATACATTTATGGATTAACTTAAAATACAGTAAAAAAGACAGCGACGACATAAATACGAACGAGATTTGTTACGGCGTGTAGGGCGGCGGCGGCGGCAGGATGGAGAGGTCGTCGAAGGGGAAGTACTGCTGCGCGCCGAGCGCGGGCGGCGGCAGAACGGGCGGTGGCGCGGCGCTGGGCGTGTAGGGTGGCAACGCGGGCACGGCGGGCGTGGGGCCCACGCTGTGCGCCTCGTAGCCGTCCCAGTCCTCCATGAGGTTACGCCGCTGGATGTCCTCGTCGCCCGACAGCGGAGCACCCCACAAGTTAGCGGCGGACGCCAATAAAGCCAAAGCACCTGCAGCAGACATTTAGTGATATGTAACGACTGAATGTAACTTGCACACACAATTACCTGCATTCGGTTAATTATTCAATATGCCTAAATATGTGCCATTGACTGTCGCCTCAGCAAACATAATTCTTGCTTAAAAATGATTATCGCTTTACTGCTCAAACATATACCTTCTCATAGGAGCCAGATAAATAGGTATAGTCACACGAGTTATCATCTACCTACATGTTTTGTATCTGGCAACACATGCGGGTGTTGAATGTCACACAGTTACACGGTACACTGCTTTCATATCTATAGCAATGAACTGGTATCAATTTCACTTTACAGACTTTATTTAAACCATTGTGTGTATGTGTATTTGTGTGTCTAGTGATTGAACTTCAGCCTTTCATTCTGCGCGTCCTAGGTTCAAATTCTGTAGCGCAAATTCTCTTTACAAAAATGTACGTTTTACGATTAAATATCAATTGCCATACCGGTGAAGGCAACCATAGTGCGGAAACTGGCACATTTTAAGAGTTCTAAAAACTGCGCTCTAAGGCGTGTTAAGGCTGTCAACCCGCACTCGACCAGCGTGGTAAACTATAACCTTAGCCTCTCATTCTGGGAGGAGACCCGTATCCAGCAATGGTACGAGAAAAGGGTCAAAAAATAGTTAAATAAAATTAAACGTTTAAAAACAGGTAGTATGGACATACATACAAATAAGCGTATAAAAGCTTTGAATTCATTATACATTATCACTGTTTGTCTGCAAGTCTACCCGAACCTTTGTTATGGGTATACCGGGGCGGGCTAACCATTGAACCAAATGATGGATCAACATTCTCAATGTCCTGATGAGCAAATTCAAAGGATGTAAAGTAATGCAGAGGTAGTGGCTACTGACCTGCTCCAGTTATCGTATAAAATCCATACTCGTAATCAACTTGTATCGTGTTCGGATCGCTGTTGTTGGCGTTGCCCAGCACCACCGTGGTGCAGTAGCACACACCCACGATGGCGATGACCCAGAAAACACACATGATACTCGCCACTGCATTTCTTCGTAGCATTTTGATCGCTTTGCTATTGAGACTGGTGACATTGATTAGTACACCGATACAGGAACAAAGGAGCACCATGAAACATAGCAGTATGAGAACTCTCATAAGCGTTATAATCTCGGGAGTGGTGCATGGCGGCAAGCCTGGAATATATTATGGCAATTGTGAGTTTTTGAACACTGGATTCCTGCCATTATATACAATTACTAGGACGTAACACATTACGCCTCTATTTCCCCGAAGATAAAGGCAGAAGAGGGTGGTAACCCGCCAGTTTTCACCAATCACGTAATGATAGAATAGGTGGCGAGTCTATTGCCATACACTGGACACAGTTTCAGTGTCCGAGCTAGTACTAGGAATTTTAAGTTAAAAAAACTCAATAATACCCTACATGGGGATCGAACCCAGTACCTCTCGCTCAACAGTCTCATTTGAAAACCGACCTAACAAACAGGCAGTCACTATTTATTGTGATTTTTCAATAAAAATAGTCTAGGTCGAAATTCAAAATATGAAATGATTTGGTAACTTTTTGGATAAATACGACTTTTCTACTTACAAAGTACGCAAATCAGCCTCAGATATCTAAAGGAAAACTTGCCTATGTCCATTTCAGAATTATCTTATTCTGCATAAATATAAATTAGTTAAAATGGGTAGACCTTTTTATGATGTATACTCAGAGCCACTAATTCTTAAAGAATACGATAATTATTAATAATTTAATGATATCTTTACACTTCAGATAACTAACATGCAAGCTGGAAGCTTTTTGTAAAAAAGGCACCGAGCAGTTATTTAATTAATATAACATGTTGATTAAAATCTAAAACAGCACACTGAGGAACATTCCAAAGTCCTTGTTGGTGCCAAACATTCTAAGAGTTTCCTTATGTACACATATACATACATGAATCTACTCTGCAGCAACCAATTAACAAGACATGGCCAGTAAATCAGTTCTGTGCTGCTGTTTACACAAACATTGTTATCATTACCTGTGCAACTGTTAATTAACATAGCATCACCAACAATGAAACTCAGATTAGACTAATGACGAATCTCTAGTTTTACACAGTTTTAAGGTTGTTAGAAAATTGCTAAAACAAGTACTAAGACATTCTGAAATTATCAATATAAATCTAGTCATTTCGAGAATTCTATTTATATCACTAAATTTCTAGTATTAATCGAACAAACCAATATTCAAAAGGTACCATTAATAAATGGTAGGCAGGCACCAAAGTTTCTATCTGCTACAACACTGGCAGACTTCCTTCATCTCTTTGCTATTCACTAGTCTTTATACATATTCATCTGTTGAAGGAACATTTGACACAGCCTTTTCAGGATGTCTGTGATTTGATTAAAGTTTGTACAACTAGATTTGCCTCTATTGACTCTACCATTTACACTCACTGTTTATATAATTAACTGTTTTGGTAATCTGCTCTTGTTTATTCTTTCTACATGACCAAACCATCTAAGGATCCCTTTCTTAATCCTATGATCTATGACTAAATCATGTCTACCTGTCCTATCCTATGAACAAATCCTCTAAATATTCCTTTCATAATCCTAGGCACTATATCTTTTTTCACATCACATCGTTCTCTTATTACATCATTTTTTTGTTTTGTCAGTTGACATGACACATAATTCTTAATGCTCTCATTTCTAGCTCCCAAATTCTACTCTCATTATGTCTTTACTGAATAGATGGTAAGCTTATTGTCTTGAACCAGATACAGATCTAGACTCCGAGCCACTACTAGAAATTTGTATTAGAAAATCTAAATTTAAAAAAACCAATAGTACCTGACCCAAGATTCGAACCCGCAGTAGCGCTTGCAATTCAATCAACGAGGTACTGAAATAAGAGCTAAAATATCATTACAATTATTTAAAACTCTCAGCAAACAAATTTAAAAAGAAACTTAATTATTAGTTACCTTTGATGCGGATGTGAAGTGACTTGTTACAACAAACGCGTTAAAAACTTACCCGACTCTTAAAAGCTCCTGGAATAAGGAAAGATCTTCAGATAGCGAAATGCGATTTTGAACTCTATTACAATTGAATAAAGGTCTCATATTTTATTATGTAAAGAAATTATTTATTCAAATCGAGATATTAAACTAAATAGAAACTTTTTCGTTAAGCTGGCGTTCCGTTTAACGTGGCTTAAGATCAAGGAACTTCAGATCCTTAAGCTTACAAAATACTCAACACTTCTTATAAAATCATGTAAACTTTGCAATGTAAAATTAAGTACCGGTGGAAGACAGCTTCCGGATTAATTTTACTTTGAGTTGTTACTGCTGACTATTGTCAAAATAATTGACCAAAAATCAGGCCTCAACATAAGACGGCTTAAAAATGTGATGTAAAATTGCTCGTAATAAACTAAACAGTTGTACTCTTGAGATCATAATAATGTAAAGAGTGCTCCTTAATAGAAATTATATCATCAGCATCGGCATCATCACCAACCCATTTATTACTCCACTGTTGTACATACGAGTCTCCTTTCAGAGTGAGGAGTATAATGCCTTAGTTCGCCACGCAGATCAAAAACGGCTTGGGATACTTCAAATTGATTAAACAACGATGTGCTTTGTGTATTTTTACTCAGGATGTTTACTCATCATTCATCATCATCATCTACTTACTTCCGTCCATTACTGGATATAGGCATCTCCAATAGAACGCCACTGAGCTCGATCTTCTGCTCGATGCATCCAACCACTGCTAGCCACTTTACGTATATTGTCACTCCACCTAGCTAGAGGACGTCCTACGCTACATTTTCCAAGTCGCGTTCTCCACTCCAGAACACGTCATGTTTTTTTCATAGATGTTTTCCTCAGATATTTTAATCTTAGAGACGTACGTAATTTCGTAAATAAAAAGGTACGCCTCAGAATTTAAGCCCCGAACCCCCGGTGTGAGAGACTGAATTCTAAATCACTAGGCTATTATTGCTTCACTAGCATTTATATCAATAAATTACTGGGTTACAAAATGGTCATATAAAATAATCGTATCTATAATAACGACTACGTATATTATAACCATTATATAACGCCCATCTAATTAGTGTTAGCATTCTATAAACTCTGGTACAAATTAAATCATAATCAGTCTATTCCCGTCCACTGCTGGACATAGGCCTCTCCAATGGCACGCCACTGAGCTTGCTCTTCAGCTTTTCCCAACTAGCCACGTTGCGTATACCATGCATTAGAAAATTTTGGAACATATTGTAAAACCAAATTAGTTTCTACATTTCGGAGAAAACTGTTGTATCTTTTGGAACTCAACAGACAATATTACTATAGTACTATATTAAATATGAAATAATAAAATAATAATATACTATATTAAATATACTATAGTACTATATAAAACAGACAATAGTACTATATTAAACTATTATTCTCTTATTTTGAATGGCGTCAACGTATTTAATATTTCATTACAATATCCAGACGCCTGAGGGATATGAATTCTACGTTCAATATCATTTTTTTCTCTTAATATTCACAACAAATGAAAGCACAAATAATTAAGCTTTGATACATCTTGCTTTTTCCTACTTCTTTTACCTTTACACAGTGTACTATACTCTCGCGATCCACCTATTAAATTCTACATCCCACCGTGGAATAGGAGATGAGCCTATTGTCACACACTTACAATCCTAGCTACTAGAAGTCCTAAGTTGAAATAATTCGATAGTACCCGACTCGGGAGTCGAACTCAAGAACTCTCGATCAGCATGCAACCACGCAAAGAACGACGCAGTCAATTTTTCCCATATAGAACATAAAAAAGAAAGGCATTTACCAAAGTTACACAGAGTAGATAATAATTGACTAAATATAAATCATAGATACAGATGTGTTTCTCATGACAACACAACAAAATTCATCAGTCAAGAAAAATAAACAAAAGTACATTTAAGCTGTTTTTGTCCATAAATGTCAAAGTTAAAAATACTTGCTTATATGGAACACGATATTACTTTATCGCAGTCGGGGCTTATATTCAAATCCGCTTAATAACCGGTCATAAGCTCCAACTTCCGTGAAGCTTTTCGTTCCTCGTTCAAACAAAGACATTTAAGTAGCTTTTAGGCGCAATTACAAAGAAGAATTCTTTTTTATCTTTGCCATGGAAAGCACTTGAAAATTTTCCGCAACACTTCGGTACATTTGGAATTGAGAAGCGCGGAGTGTGCATGCCGTAGCACCCTACGATTGAAGAACGAAGCTACAGTCGAAAACAGACTCTCGCTGGCGTCGGCCGACCGGCGCGCGCTTCGCCGCTACTTCGCTGACTTCCGTTCAACTGAATAAACACGCGAATTGAATTTCGAACTTGGAATGTGATTTAAACTGTAATGGTGTCGTCTCGTTTTATTTAAAAGCGTTTGATTTAAATTTAAATTAGTCGTAAAGCTCGTTTGTTGTAATTTTATTGTAAGTTAGAAAGTTTTGAGCGTTTAATATTGAAGTGTTGGATTATTGTTTCGTGTCAGTGTAGCAGTGGGATGTGAACTATTTGCTTATGATAAATTAACGTAAGTAGTTTGTTTTTATTTTACTCTAGTTTGGATTTTTACGACATTAAATTTTATATAAATGGCGTATTGTGTCAAAGATTTTACTGGCGCTGTGGAATATAATTAATCCCAGAGGAATGTCTAATGGTGCATTTTTATAAGTATTTATAAAAACTCGTTTCACTGCTCATAAAAACGTTTTATATTGAAATTAAAGCAAAATTATTTTTTTTAAATATATTATTGGACTTTCTTTCTTTTTTCTTTTATTAGCGATTCAGTGCTAAAGATATTATTCTTTATATATGTAATTAAATATAATACGGAAATTATAGATAATCACTGCAAAATAACTGAAGTTAAGATTTTGCCTACAAATATCCGGTTAATAAATTTAGATTGATACTTTAAAATAATGGTCCCAGCAACAATTTTCTAAATTTATACTCATAGAATATACGAGTAATTGAAAACTAGGCAGTTTTAATAACAGTTTTTAAGAATTCAGTCTCATTTTTAATTTCAATACATTTAAGTATTTAGGACGTTTCATAACAAAGGAGGTTTTTCTTTCTTTCTTTCTTCTTTCTTTCTTTCTAAAATTGAAGAAGAGCTTAGAAAAAAAAATTGTAAGTGAACCATATAGTAGAAATGAGTTGATGAGCTGTTTATTAATATTTTTATTCTCTTACCCTGGGATAACCTGGACCCTTTACGGAGTGGGCAGGAAGCTTCGAGTGCTAAATATGTCTATCCTAACAGACCTAGCCTGTTTCATCTAGAAATGGGTATTTAAAATTTATGAACGATCCATGCCCCCAAGGGGTAATACTTGGTGAACAATAATATTTACGTTTTCGTATAATCTTGAAGATAAATTAGGAAAGGATAAAATTCCATGCCTCGCAATACATTATCTCAACAAGATTTGCGTCGTAAAACGCAGTCATAGAATATAAAAATTATACACACACCGGCTACTGTGACACCATTTCGGTACCGTATTCGGACTCAATTGTATATATAATTCAATCATTAAAGTGGACGAATCGATATCTACTAAGGAAATATGAATTATTGATGCAGGGACTATTTCAAACACTTAGTTAAGCGACATTACATCTTAATTCGTAGACCCCATCTGCGCCCTTTTACATTCTAAAGCCCCGATAAACCTTATTTGCTATACACGAAAAAGGGCGAATTCGTGAGAAAATGTACACGTTTACCGGAAAGAGTGAAACGAGACATGATCATTCAATGCTCTTAAACAAGTTTGGTGTGTCTTAAAAATACTAAGATACATAGAAAATTCTATATTTGCAAAAAGACAAAAGTTTTTTAGTGCTGAATATGGTGTCAGAAGGCTCTGAAACTAACGTGCACGTGTGAAAAGAGTAATGAATGTGGAAGAAGCATATAAGATCGGTAAGACTAGAGATATTTGGCGCTCGGTGCTCTCCGCGTACCCCTTAAGGACCCATCGTGGTGATATAGTGACAATATAATATGGTGTCATAAGTTTTTTAGATGTTATCGAAACATTTAATCAGCAGGTACTCATATGTCAACTAATTAAACGACTTAATCAATTCATTTTTTATTTTATTTATTCAATTTAATTGTAACGGTAAAATACAAATCACTAAATAATTGCATTGAAAATTCAAATATTAAAAGCACAGAGAATTAAAAGCTTAAGTGGTAATAAGTGGTCATTATATCCAGCTCATATATTATGTACATCTGTTGCAATGTCAGATGAGACCACAATGTACTTGACAAAAACAAACGCCTTGGGTTGCAGAATATGTATGAAAAATCCTCAATTAAACAGGAACATTACTATATAAGTATCTAGTACATTTTCGCTCAACTAACAGTCAACGGGTAGAGAAGCTAGGTCATCAAGTGATGGCCACGTCTCTTTATAAAGAGCGTAGGTCGCCCTCCTACCTGGTGGTCTAACAACCTGAAGAAGACAGTGGGAAGCTGCTGGATTCGGAAA
>DWFT01000153.1:0-14111 GCA_018246795.1 Microceris patrobas patrobas
GTTGAGCATATTCAGCAGGTGACAGAGCATCTTTTGTGTCAACAGGCGTTTTAACTGTAACGTTTGCTTCACCCGCATTATCGACTCCGCACTCGCTGTCGCCGTAATCTAGCCGTGTGCTCGCCGCTCGTTCAGCTATGAAAACAATCGGGCAGTAAATCGGCATTGCGCTATCGGCCGGTCGTAAATCATCGTGGAGTGTTCGGTTTTCGGCGCGTGAGTCAGGTGTCGCGTCCCCGGCCGGCTAGCCCCCGGCGACCCTTCCATGTGGATGCGATCGGTGGCGGCGCGAACATTCGTGGCACGTCCTTTGTTGACCGTTTTGTTTTGGAGTACCATCCGGTTCCTGATGGTAGAGGGGAGGGGACAGGTGGGCGCAGGTATCGCGCGCGGCGGCAGTCAGTCCACCTCAACGCGCCGAGCTGCGCGCGCGCCTCTCTCGCACATAAATACAATTAAATATGGAAATGGCGAACAGTCCGCGACAGGTGCGCGGCCGCGGCGTTCGTGCACGTGTGCTGTTTGTGAGTGCGCCAGCGCTGCCGCTTTCTCTGCTCCCTCGTAGTTGGTAAGTTTTACATACTATCATTGTGAAAAATTTCCTCGATTCCGCCACCGGGTTTTTAGTTTCTATTGAGCTAGCGTCGGTTAGTGCGCATCTGCCGTTCCGTTTCGGTGCAGCTGCTGCTCCGTGAATAGGTAAGGTATGGTGTTTTGCACATTTTCAAGGCGTGATATTCACTCGAATGCGGTTCCCGTCGGAAGACGTCTAAGGGTTCTAACGCAATTAGTAGGACGATGGCGCGCTCACACGCCGGCGGCCGGCATTTCGCGTGTTGCTGCCACTTCGGTAAATATTGGCTCGATAAGGTCCGCGAGTGCGTGCGTGTACATCTACTGTTATCGATTCCACACATGCGTCACTTCGATAGTTATCTTTGGCGGATCTGGGTCATTGTTCTTTTGTATTTCATGTGTTGCGCTCTGATAATATTTCTTCAGAAGAATTTCGTTATTTTTTCTATCGAGTTTAACGTACAGTTAAAAAGGCAAAAAACTTTGTAGATGTGTAGCTCGTTTGAATTATATTCTCTGCGAGTATGTCTTAAGAGTTGTCTCAACGACAAGTATCATTATAACAAACTGACAAAAAACCTTTGCCATTGCAAAAAACAGTCACATTCAAGTCCATGAAACATGGATCGCTGCAAAAGCAACGAGTGCCTAATGCCCGCGGTTAACTACCTACGTACCTACTTACAAATAATTACGTAGTCTGCAAGATTTTATGTAGGAGGTTTTTTTACATTGTCGGATCTGGTTAGTTGCTGTAATTTTATTACATGTAATCACTTCAAGCGCTCTAAGGAGCCAATATAAAATGCATGTAATAAATAACATTAGATATGAAGCGTTTTAAGCCGGCAGTTGAAGGAATCGAATGCTAATATTTACAAGGAATGGACATATAAATCGAATCATAGCGAACCGTCTAAGTACGGATCAAATAAATTAACTAAAAGTTTACATTGACAGATAGTCGACATCGCCAGATTAATAAAATTATTTAGATAAAAATAATGACGATTTTTAATAAAGTACAATTAATTAGACATTTTTTTTTTAAAGTGTCCATGTGGTGCTGGGTTTATAAATGTATACCTTTATTCATTTATTCTCATAGCTATAACTTTTATTCATATGATTTTTTGCCAAATTTAAACGTGCGACTTTAAAGCTTTTATGTCCAATAAATCAGAGGATTGAAAGGTGTGAATTAAGATATATCACGATAAATCAACGACAATTCATAGGCGTTTAGTCACAACTAAATCAAAATCTGACATTGTACATACTAATAAATTTATTTTACAATGAAGTTAACGCCAATGATATTGTTGTCTATTGTGGGCGACATATTTAATTATTCATTTATTGTCAGTTAAGAATTTAGTGGGCAATTTAAATTTAGAATTAAAACGTGAGGAGTTTTGGTTCTGTTATAATAATTGTTATTATATCAAGATAATCATACCTATATTGTATAAGGTTTTGAATTCAAGTTATGATGGGAACAAATTGTATATACAGACATAAGAATTCTGCAATTGCCATGCGAATCAACATGCTATAGAAATTGCTTACTGGCAGTAATCCATAGTATACTCTCTTCAAGTGGCTGATAAAAATCTTATCTGCATTTGCATCTCCGGAAAATCGAATTCGCTATCTTCCACTATCTTCGCAACACCGCTAATAGGAAATACGGGTTTGTGTAAAACATCGCGATCACTATACTTGGCCAATATGGTCTATTGATTTTCCGATTACGCCAGCTCGTTCATTAACGCCTTCAAATGTTAACGTTGACGGCTTGTGCTAATCAACGCGGAAAAGGACTGGTCGGCTAAAAAATAATTCTCCTGTGGTCCTGGTGCCGATTATGGTAAAAAAGAAAATTCCTAGCCATACGCCTAATAGCTCCTGGGAATTTATTAACTCGTCATCGTATTACACTTAGTACTGGTGGCTCTAGCCGCTGAGATCATTCTACCCCTGCGCAATGTTTGTTCCAATAGATCGGTGGCGACAGTTCATTGCTTTGTGATAAAAAACCGTATCGCGTTACACAAGAGTTTACTTTTAAGTGTACACTGTTTGCAGATAAAACCTTTCGGCTTAGGAAGGTAGTGTTATTATAGAGTGAATAGGTTTTTTCGTGCCGCCTCGGTCTGTCGCTCACGGCTCGCCGTCTGCCATCCGTGACAACGCGAAATTCGGTATTAAATTTGAAAAAGTTATAATTATTATTTAAGTTGTTAAGCACTACCATTTTATAACATTTTTCGTCAGTTTTTCTTGATTGTAACTTGATATTGATTGAGTAAAAACATGCGCAAAAACGTTGTTCTATTGGTGGGTAAAAGTGGGATTTTTAACGCTTATAGAAATGAATATTTAGCATCGAATAGTTTTTGTTCGTTAAATTTATGTTACGTTTACAATCGTAAAAAACAATGTCGTAAATACGACGACGAATATAATATTGGAGACGAATATAATATTGGAAAATTAAAAAATACTTGTACGATAAATATGACAACTTTCCTGTTATTTTTGGCCTAATATACATAACATGATAATAGTTGTACACTTCTTTTAACTTGTAAAGCCCTGAAAACTTAATTTGTATTACAGTACATATGTATTTAGTTCCTATGTCATTGCATTTTCGTAATACTTAATAATAATAATAGAGTCGTAATACCTCTACAAAATTATCTACATACATATATCTGCGTACAAAATTAAGAAAGATGAATGTCCTCTTCAGACCTCTGAACTTTGCACTAGAGTCAAGGTCAGGAGAAACGCGTTATTCCATAATCTACTATATACTTTAAAAAAGAGTCAAATTTTAACCAAACCGGTCTTGATTTAAAAATAGAGTTATATAGAAGAAGCACTTGACATGTGTATATATAAGAATAGAGAAATCCCTCCCTGCTCTCTACCTAAAGCACCTGCCGTGACATTATAATATGTAATAATAACTTAGTACATATCCAGTTGTAGCTCAGAAACGTGTACTAAGCGTACCTCCTACTTAGCATACCAGAAATTCGCGTGTCTGGAGTATATAGATTCTAACGCTGACTTTAATAATATGAAATGGTTAACAAGACGGTGTCCAACTGATAGAAAGTTGTGTTGCAGTGTTAACTGCAATCGACCTCAAATATACAACAGCTTTTCTACTCTGAACATAACATCTCAATGTTTCAATTGGCTATGTAGAGTTCGCTTTGTTCTGTACATGAATATTTATCTAGAGTTTTAAATGACTGGATTTGAACATACATATTAACCATGATCTATTATTATTGTATTACTTTGAATTCTAACGGGTATTCTGTTTAAGGATATACTCGTAACATGTCTTCCTTATGAATGGTACCATTTTTTTATTCCTCATTATAATGTGTGATGTACCATTTCTGTGTTATTCATGTTACTAATTGCCATTACGAGTGTATGTAGATTTAAATAAAATGTCACGTCTTTGAAATATTTTATTAAATTAGATAAATCAAAAGGTTTATTACGATAATTACAATTTTGTCACATATTTAACAACACACGAGTGATAGTAGGAACAATTGCTCAATATGTCATATTGTTTAGTGCTGCAAGCTTTATGTTTAAGCTGTTGAAGTATATAGAAAGTGTATCTGAATGTGATCTTACTGCAGCTCGAAGTACATTTGTATCCATTCTCAAATGAGACAGACATTCACCTAATAGCGGCCAACACGTGGCTACTGAAGATTACGATAAAATCGTGTCGCTGCACGTACGTGATAGTGCGACATTATTATACCGTCACGCCAAGTCTCTTAAGGGGTATGCAGAACTTATGATCGATTAATTGAATTATATATAGACCTGCCGTATTTTATTTAATTACTCTGATTACATACACTACTTTAAAATATGTACTTCAATTTTTAACCGTCAGTATCTAAACAGCCTGTAGCCCTCACATCCAGTATCTAACCTATTTGGTCACGGTAGCCGAGTGGTCTATAGATAAATTTTATATTGCTCATCAGCACGACATAAACTTTATTAACGTAGGTATAATTTGTATAATAATATAATTTTTTAGTGTAGCAAAAGATAATTTTACAGACCAATGCAATTTTTCGATGATAAACCAATTCCGAACTGTCGCAAATGACATGTATTTACGGCTAACTATATCACGCAATGTACAGTTGCAGTGAACGGCAAATTGCACCTGTGTGGTCCTATAATAATAAAACCTCCAGCGAGCTGTTTCCCTCTATAACTTCCTGACTAACAGAGCATTTAACTTGTAATACAATGCTATAAATGTTATTTTTACACAACCATCATATAAATTTGTTGTAAAAGATTAACAAATAATTCTTATTGGCATCACGAATTTTATTGTAACTTGCATTAAATTGTAACTGGCAGTTAGATTACATCTGCAAAAAAAGAACGAATAAAGGAAGACATAGTTTAAAAATAGAACACTTGATTCAACGGTCGAGTTTAAAGCCCGGTACTACATGCGATCGGGAGATATAAATAATAAGATATACTGCATCTATACCGTAACTGCTTTATTTAGTCACGTTTACGTAAATGACGCTTAATATTGTTACAACCGCATTAATTTCTCGAATGCACTTACTGAAGCAAGTATTCTATTGATGCGGTTTCTAATTTATGGTTATATGGATAAGCAATTCTTAATCACATGTAATAATAACTATATGTCAGTTATATCAAGTTGTGCGTCGAGTTATTCGATGGTTATATCATATTTAAATTATGATTAGTAACGGCGAATCTTATACACTTTTAATGAGCGAGTTAAGTAAGTAAGATCTATTCCTTGTACTGGGAGATGTTAAAACCTTATGAAACCTTATAATTCATATTAAAATCATATTATTACGCAAGTCCCTTATGGGTTATATAGACAATATCTCTATCCTTGCATACGTATTTTGAATTAATTGTAAGTATAGCAAGCGAATTTATTACATATATATATATTGGATTCGTTCAATATTGTTTTAGATCATTCGACGTATTTCGTTCTCATTCATATCGTTCGCGGTATAATTTTTGTTCTATAACTCGGGCCGTTAGTTTTTTATTTGGTCCGTTTGGTGGCTAATAGAGACCGCCAATCGCCAGCACGTCGGATTGCGGCATCCGAGTCGAGATTTCTAATCGACGGGCGTCACGCGCCGAGTCCCCGGCCGGAACGAATCGGCCGGAGATAAGCATCGACATCAGGAGCGGGCCGGACAGCACTAGCGGACTTAGGGCTGTCCAAATCGATTTTGAACATTTGTAAGGTGTTGTTATTAATTGTTTTAATCGGTCTTTTGAGTAACATTTGTTAGGTGCCGTAAATTATTGTTTAAATATGTTTACGTAGCAATTGTAAGGTGTTGTGAATAATTGCTTTCTTGACTTGGCTTAAGGCTTGGCTTGGGTTCCTTAAGCAGGGTGCCTAAAAGAGTGTGCATTTCCAAAATAGCTAGCAATATAATGAAAGTGAATAAAAATGTATAAATGTGTACACCTGTAACACAAAGTTTTTATGCCCTTGTCTCTATTTTTATTAATAGAGAAAATGCAGATAATACTAATAATAATGCTAATGATTTATTACGCTGCGATCCATAAAACTATGGTTCATATAATAATAGAAGTAATGTTATATACCCGAACTTTTATGAAGGGTTTTATTACAGTTCATTTATAGTCAAACACTGAGTACATTTCCCTAACCTGAAGCTCATACAGGTCATTAACATTGCATATGCACGAGATAATCAGAAAACATTCCCAGAGCTGCATGATGTCAGCCCTGCAGAACGTAATATGCGGGCACATAAAAAATCGATCACAGTCCGCGACAAATCGAACTATACGAAGCGATGACTTGTCGATCTATCCGCTTTGTTCCTCGCCTGCCGATAGCCCGGGAGTCGACGACAAGCTTCGCTCATTGTAACTTGGAGTTTTGTGTAAATAACTCACCGTGGTTTATCTCCACCAGCAATTCGAACTGTAATTTAAATCTATTGTATAACGACAGACTCACTTCCTATTCCATGGCAGAACGTATAACGTGACAGGTGAATCGTGGGAGTGTGTACTTTTCTCCTCTGCCTATCTCTTCGGAGAAATATGGTCATGATATTATTATAATTTAAATATACTTAATTGTTACTTTAAAAAGTTGCAATATATTATTACATATATTAAACGTAAAAAAAATGGCACAGTTTTGTGAATCGGGAAAAAATACTATAATTTTTTGAGCAGATGGCCTGTTAGATAGCTTCGAAGGTGGGAACAGCCAGAGGAGGCGGAGCGCACACCGAATGGCTGTGGCGATCGAGTTCCGTCCTCGTAACCTTTCAACGAGACAAATGTACCGCCACGTTCACTGCCAACGCTGTAATGCCTTAACGGGCTGCCGGCCGCGCCACGCCGATGATAAATGTCGACAAAAACGCCAATTAGAACAATACAATTGAATAAAACCCGCCACCACACGAGTGGACGAGTCGGACGTCTCGACGCATTAAATAACCATTAGCATCACTTCTCAATCGCTGTTAATTAATATGATCGCTGCAGATTTTTCGGTTACGACCATTTTCTAATTTCTAATGTCAAGCTCGTTTCGTGTGATCGTATTGCCGTTGAAATATGACGAATCTAGACTATTCTCTAAAGTTGGAGCATGAAATTGTGTGCACAAGGCGTATCGGCAATTTGCGTCAGTTTTTTTTATCACAGTCACGACAGGCCGGATTCTTCATGGCGCGGCCAATCGCGGCTAGAGCCGGTGTAATTGGGAGAAACTACTCGGCCACCACAAAACGCTGAGACTTAGCGTCCGCGGCCATCTCACTTAGAACCCTGGAAAGACATCACCTTTACTATTCCTTTCGGTGCTTTATTAAGAGGGGCGGGTGAGGTCTAATATGAATGGTTGTGCCGTAATGACACGACCGTTGGTTCGTCTACAGCAATACCAGTTCTAACTGTTTCGGCCCTTTTGTTCGGGTGATGATTGTTTGAGCGATGGGTTATCATTTCCTTGTCGGATTGTTTGGGGCCGCTTTCGCAGGTAACGTTACTGTTTTTTCTGGCACCGAGACAGTTCCACGTTGCTCTTGCTCGTATTGTCGAAATGTAATTGGACATGCACTTAAACTATTGATCTTTGTTGGCGAAATATCTATTATTGTTTGGAATTCTCAAAACGGAATCCAAAATGTATGAAACTGTCATTCTGAATCAATATAAATTCGTGCAAAATATGATATTGCGGTAGCTTGTTCATTTATATATTTCAGTGGAGTTTTTTCTTTGTTTCGAGATAATATTTATATGTTATAAGTGTATATGTTCACATATATATTTATTCATATAATATAAATGTGTAAGTACCTGTTCCTCAACTCATAGTGATTCAGAATGAATGTTGTGCAATATTTATGATGTAAAGTCATAAAGTTTACTGTGAAGTCCTAGGAAAATACAAAGCCATACTGCAATATAGTCGTAAAACGAACTTGTGAAGGTTTGTATATTGTCTTGTAGACGCTGGATCTCTCGGTCCAGGGTTCGATTCTCTACCACCATTATTGCCGCTGTATCTGCACAAGGGAGAAAGTAGACAGATTTCATTGAATCATTTTCCAGATACCAATAGCTAACTATTACGATCAGTTATACTTACTAATTAACTCTTTCTTTTAGACTTTGATTCCAGTAATTCCAGTATAATGATAAATTATATTTTATAGATTTATTTGGTATTACGTATAGGCGGAAAAATTGCGCTTCAGATTAGCGTTTTGGCTGACTTGGTTGGGAATTGGGAAGATTGTGAGTAGGGTAGTGCGCTGATACATAAAAAATAAAGTATATTTTATTATTATTATTTACATTAAAACATCTTACAAATAGATTAAATTTTAAGGTCTATTGTCTGTCTGTCTAAATTTTAATTGTCTGTTCTAAATTTTCTATTATGTTAAGGCAATATTCTGATAGGAATATTCTGTTAAGGAAACAATATTCTCCATAAAATGTGATTAAAATTTGACATAAGTTGTATATGTAGGTACTATATTACGTTTAATGTACTAAATAGTATATATTAAATAGTATGAATATTCTATTTAAAACGGATTAAAAGCTGCTATAACGAATGTTATGAAGCCACGTTATGGACATTTTGTGTAAGAATAGATTAAAGTGTCATATAAATAACACGCTGTTACAGTTATAAAGTGATTATTTCAATGTTCTGTTTTAAAATCGATTAAAGTTTAATGTCGGTAATAAGTCCTCCAGGTTATGAAGGAATCCGGACATACATATAGATACTTTGGGTAAAAGTCTATAAAAAATGAGTATCACTGATATGTCATTAGGTTATTACGGTTAAAAAGTAAACAAAAAATGGATATTCTTTGTAAAAGTCTGTTAAAGTTCAAACTGTTTATGTTTTGTGTAAAAACCGATTGTAGTGTAAACGGTTTAACACTATCATTATTTCGAGCTCAAATCATAATAAAAGTATTGCAAAATTTTAAGTCGCTATTCTTACGATGGATACTAATCTTATAGAGCACGTGTAAAATGCGATTTGAACGGTTTTAATAGCGTTCTCTAACATCGGCTCTTGAGAAAAAATTGTAAGAAGGGTTACGTATTTATAGACCGCTTTTGCAAATGTTTACATAGATTGTTATTTTAATTTTATACGTCTTTGAAAGGAACCGAAGGGGTTGTGTTCAGCAGCAACTATTTGTATATGTGGGGAGAACCACACCTTTCGTTAACATTAGCGTGTTATTTTATTATTTCGAATATAAATCATAAAAATATATATGACATATTATAGAAATTATTACCGTTATCGACACGCCAGGATGCCAGGACGTAGGCAAAGGGCATCAAGTGCCAAGTATTTCTATCCTTAGGTACTGATCTGACGTGTTTCTTCTACAACCATCAATTTCGTCATATACTCACGCCGCTTCCGCAGACCTCGGTCGCACCTAATCAAAATAGAAAAAGCGACATGAAATGGTATTTAAAAATATTTTTGGTCGGTTTTTGAAAATATCACTTATTTTAACAAATACGCTGTTCCTTTTGCTGCTTGTATCTCTGAATAATAATATCTAAGGACGCCAATAAGATCCTGTTGGGTGACATAATTTTCAGCGGATATTTATTAGCAATAAAATTTGCTAATCAATTACGTGCAATGTCCGGAGCAAATTGGAAACGTGGATGCACCATCCAATACATTTGACATTTACGGATGATGGCTATTAAAGGTTTTAAGGGTTCGATCGTGGTAAGATAGTGATTTAGTGGCGAGATAGTGGTTATTACGCTTTTATCGGCCGACTCATTTAACAGAAGCGCGGGCTAATGTCTTCGGCGTACGCTTTGCTTCGTCGTATGTATGTAGTATCTGTGCATATCATTTTTATTTTTCATTATCTATGTAAAAAGGATGCTGAATTTGATAAAGTATACAGGTTACAATCATCGTTACGGTCGCATTCCTCTTAGTGTTTTATCATCATCGATTGATGTTAATTTTCTTTGTTTATATGTTGTAAAGTTATGTTGTGCTAGTGTGATTTTTTTTGTATCAACCTTTATTATTATCATGGTATCAACACGCTAGGCCCCTTACGTGATAGGTAGGGAGATACAAGTGTTTCATGTTTAAATAAATCTACAAGTGGATTTTCTACATCATCATCATTCTACATCATCATTATTATCATCAATCCTTTCTTGTCGTTCCACCCTTCTACTCGGCTCCCTATGTACTATGAAGACGATTAAGGCCATAGTCACCCACTCTGGCTAAATCCGCGTTGACAGGCTTGAGACAGAATTGTACACGTTGAAAGAACTTACAGTAAATATTAATAACAGTAAGTTTCATTGGTATTACGTATATAAAACAATGTTACAATGGAATTGTATTCGATAAATGAATTCGCCTCGCCTCGGTCAGCCTTGACTATGACCGGACGGAAACTACGGCTCGCACCATGTTATACAATACTTTACTCTGGTCCTGAACAGGTTTCATTTTACTTAAACCGCGGCAAAACTTTTATAATCTGTGTTTTATGTAATCGCCGATGCACCAGCGGATATCGCAGATCACGGACAAAGTTATATAGTGATCGAAGGTCAATTTATAAAGAACATAGACAATCCAATTATATTGTCAATTTCAGTTGCGCTATGACATAAGTCATTTTAAGATTAGTCCTTAAGTATATGTAAAACGACGTGTATTATAACACTACATGTACGTGTCTACCATTTCGTCGATTACAGGCGTGACGTTGCTTTTTACTTCTTCATTAAAACCTTTTACATTTTACAATAATCACATAATACTATATAGACATGAAAAATTATCACAATATGTTTTTATATAATAAAAAGTATTGGTAGTCCCCGTAAGGGACTTGGGATAAAGATACATTTGTATGTAAAAAACGGTACGTTCGTGACAAAGCAAGCTAATTTGTTTAACAATTTGTTCTGCTGTACTATACCAAAGACACATGAACTTATGCAAATGAATAATCGTTATATATTATACATAAATTAAGTTTATAGTCCTTTTGAAAGTTTATACACGATTATTCAAACTAATATCGATTGCGTTTGCCCTTTGTGCTAGCTTTCGATATTAATAAGTTATGTAGTTCCTATTACATAGCCGCGACCTAAATGTAGGGTTGATACATTTAAAATCTACATTTAAAGTATGACTGAAATAAAGTTTTATAAAATTATATTTGAACGAGAAATAATAAGCAGTTAGTAAATCTTGTGTCGTTTTATTTTTATAGCAAAGTTTCCTTATAGAATATCTCTTGTCCGATATCATGACTATTACATATATTGTTAATATCTAAACGGGTTAGGGCTATAGTCTGCCACGCTAGCTTAGTGCGACTTCACACACGCCTCAATGTAAGATTTACTTAAAGTAAAACTTACGATGTTTTCCTAATTAGTTAAAAGCAGCCCTAAAAAGGCATGTTATTTTGTAATATCAGGTTTTAATATATTTTTCAATATTTCACTACGGGATTGAAAATGCCAGATGGAATCAAAACCATTAAGATATCAGTGGCTATCAGTGTTAACAAGTAATCAGTATTAATGAGTAATCAGAATTGATATGATTTGATGCACCGAGTCCTTAGTAATCAGGAGTTTGTGACAGATCTTTTCAGAGATATGGATCTTTTTGAGTCACAGTGTGCATTTGATACAAGATAAATATAATATAAATATACTATAAAAGTTGTACTCACCTCTATAAACGTTGTACTGACCTGTTTGAATATCCATACAAATGAAATGACCTAGGTAAACAAAATGATACGGGTCTGCCGTTGTGCGTATATAACATAAAAGCGTCTGGATAGATTTCTATCATTCTTTTTCAGTTTTACCTTCTCTTTTTTAACATCAAGCAGGATTTACTGTAGGTCTGACAGTGTAGGAGAAGTATGCCAGGTTAGTAATAATAGCGACATTTGTCACTTAGTGCTCTCTGAATACCCCATAAGACAGCTGGCGTGCTGATATAATAATAATAAAGTGATTAGGTAATATTATTTTTTAAAAGAGGAAATCTATTCAAAACTCAAATGTACCAACCCTAGATATGTTTATATTATTTATTGTTTGTATATAACACAAATCACGTTTATTTAGTATATAAACGTGATTTGTCATAGTTCTATATAGATTATCTCTCTACGCACAGTAGTAACTTGAGTAAACTAATTCCACAAATAGTACACTTACGCGTAATCGTTATATTTAACCGTTTATAACATAAGTGATTTACGCATTTGATCTCAAACAATTTATGCTTGAAGCGTATGTTAGAAGAATCATTGAATTAAATGTATTGCATAAACTATGCAAGCACATTAAAAATTAATGACATTACAAATAAATTTCACCAGAAGAATTTATTTGTAATATTATACAGATACGTAAGTAACGTAACTTCACGTCTATAATCTCCTAAGGGTAGGCAGAGGTGTGTTCCTACGTTTAATACATAAATATTACAATTTTATTTAACATAAAACTTATAAAGCTCATTCAGAATGATAATATAAAACGAAACCAAAATGTGATGGTCGTTAACACAGTCGCACGACGTTTCGAAGTCATTACCGTTAAAATACTGCTGCGGACCAGTCTGAAAGGTGATAGACACAGGCACAAAAGTGACAGACACAGACTCGTGAGACTTTCAAATTTAGTACTAAACACGTTGTTACAAACAGGTGTGATTGACCCTGTTTTGGTGCACAGTGCTATTAAAAACAAAACGAACACAAACTGACACAAAATACTTGTCTATGGTGAAAGAGAATCATAAACTATGAATGTGGACTGTTAAAAAAATAGCACTAAATTCTTTTGGATCTATAGTTTATAGAGCTTCAGGTGACATGTATGTATAGCAGTGCTTTTGCTAAAATGATTTGGTACGTTAAATAGGTAATAGAAATTAGAAGTTTCTTCAGCTACATATTTTGTACGATTGTGGAACATTTGTTTTAAATTTAGTTTAGGAACTAAACATTCAATAGAAAATATTCCCCATCATAGTTCAGCTTAGGAAATTATAGCCATGGGCCGCCTCAATTATAATAGAATCATGCATCGTCATACAATCCATCGGAGTACCGTTAGTGAAATGACAGACTGGTAGGCGCATCTGCTTCCCACGTTTATGTGTACAGACAAAAAATTGACATAACGCATAGACTACGTATATCATTTTGATAATGACTTTGATGATAGCTAAAGACGATAGTGTTACTGGCAAAACAAATGTGGGTGTAGTTGATGCTTGGAATGTTACATCTAGAAAATATAGATGTTTTTGGATATTAAAACAGATGGTATTAAAAATTATAAACATAAAAAAATAATAAGTAAAATATTTTTAAACGTTAAATTAATATTAAAAAAGAATAATTAGTCTAAAACGTCTTGAATAATAACATTTCAATTTAATAATGATACATAGAATCGAAAGTTTGTTGTTAAAATGAATTTTTGTCTAAAAATGTTTATGCTATGGTGGGAATGCAACAAATTATATCAGTATTATTTGTCTGGCTGTTCGCAAAGAAGACCTGAGCGCAGTTGAATAGGCAATTATCCTACGTCTCGGATATTACTGAGAAATTTATTGTCCCCACGTTAAGTGTTTCACTGAGAGCAAGCGAGCGACGAAACACTCTCTTACTGAAAATAATTTTGAATATGAACCGTTCCAATATCGGATCCCTATTTCATAAGAAATTTTAACTGTTCATGGTATTAGGAACCAAAAATATCATGTATCTTAGTCAATATATTTAATAATGTTTTTGCTATAATTAAAAACCTATTAAATTTGAATTACTTATAGAAATATAAAAAAAGAAATCTATTTCAAATAC
>DWFT01000154.1:0-14107 GCA_018246795.1 Microceris patrobas patrobas
CACGCACGGAGCACAAAAAAAGAAACTTCAAGAAATGTAATATCTTAGACTGTCTGGTTGGTCGTGTTGATAGCAAGTGCGACTGCCGATCGGGAGGTTCCGGGTTTGATTCCCGGGGCGAACACTACAAAATTTTCTAATTTAGATTTTCTAGTAGGGGTTCGGAGTCTCGATATGTACCTGATGCATGGCAATAGGCTCACCACCTATTCCATAGTGGGACGTAAACGTAACCGGTGAAACGTGGAGATGTCCTGCATTCCTCTGCCTATTTCTTCGGGGATTACAGGCGTGAAGTTACGTAATATCTTAATTTGATAGGAGTAATAGCATATATTATTACTTATAAACGCTAAAGTACAAGATTGTCTGTTAAAACAGCAAAATAGAAAGAAATGAACATGATAAAACGGTCACAAATAAATAGAAAGCTTCAAAATTTGAATCGATTTGTTTATATTACTAGGCTTTTGCCCTGTTATTACTACATATGTCGTATAATTGTGTTGTTTGCTCCGAACATGTCATTTAGATATCCTAAAAGTGGACAGTAGTCTAGTCACGCCAACATATCTAGACGTCGGCTAACCCACGCAAGCTTCATAATTGGGTTTTGCTCTTTAATGATGTCTCTTTCATGACAGCTATCACAGTTATCTACTTCGATTACTATACATATACTCACATGACGCAAAGTACTCGAAGGATTATAAGGGCATTTTAAATCCTCTAAATTATATAATACGAAATTATGAAATAAAATACATTACAATAATAACAACATAAACAAAATATGACGTTGTATTGCGTCATAAAAGTGTGTTAACTTTGTTGTGATTTAAAGAGAATTGGGTGTGATTCAGTCACATTAAAGTAAGTCATAAAAGATTAAGTGTTGGAATTTTATTTGAATTAATATGTAGCTATGGATAGCAAATAGCAATTGAATTCAAATTGGCAATTTATACTTAATGGTGTACTATTATTATTTGTTATGAATGATGTACCGTTACGAACGAGACTCGTAATCACTGGTGCGTTGCAATGATTCAATTGATTTTATGTCATAAGTTTTTTAACGCAATGAAGTAGAAACATGTACTTACTGACTGAACGAGGCTGATACAATTGAGAATTCTCAAACTTTTCTACTTATATTATTATTATTATTTACTCTCTTCTCGGGCGCCCACTCACGAGATTTCTGGCGCTATCGGCTAGTATTTGACCTATTCCGTTATTTCTATACGCGCATTTATTAGAGTACAGACATAACATTGTACGTTCGTAAGCTCGGACCAGCCCATTAATAACCCCTTCAACCCACATACTAGACGCAGTACACGCTATATGTGATCGGTGTTACGTCTGGCAGCGACGGGAATATACGAAATGTCAAACTGAAATAGCCCACGTGAGGTATGTGCCCAAGCGAAGAGCCAGCTTTAGAATTGGTTGTACTATGATGCGTCTAGGATATTCGTTTTAATTATTAGCAGGTATTATGACTTAAATATATTAATAGCCTCCCCCATAATTGGACATTGGATGGATAATGAAGCTAGTGAAAAGTGGAAGAACTACAGACATGTGTCTACTCCTTATGGGGAATAGAGGCGTGACGTTATGTTGCCTAACACAACGCTTTGGTCCTGGGTTCGATCTTCGGGTAAAGTACTATTGGAGATTGTAACTGGGTATACTTAGCTCCACGGCGTCTAAATTGTGCCCGGTTTATGGTAATATGCTCACCCCCTATTCAATGAGATGTCAAACGCAACTCGTACAACGTAGTATTACACAAAGGAGTCAGAGTACTACACACATCTGCCAACCCCTGCACGAAAATACAGGAGTAATACTATGTTATATTCGTATTAATAATAGGAATGTACATGGTAAGATCGTGATGTTATACCCTTGCGAGTTTTGTTGGCATTCACCGCTTCCAGTTCGCGAAATGTTGCCAGCACTGTAAGGCTCAATTCCCACTAAGGCTCAGTCAAAGCGATGCGTTTTGACATATATATACTTTCACTTAAATTAACATGAAAATTAATTTTTCTAACGTGCAAATTTGTATGCAACAAATTGACAATACAGTTATACATTTTTTTTATATAAATTTGCACGTTAGTTAATGGAGATAGAACTCAATATGCTATTTAAGTGCAAGAGACACGTGCTTTCGACTGCTGTAGTATGAATTGAACCTAATTCTCAATAATCAATAGGTCGATCGTTCATGAATCTTTCTCAATATACCAAAGTAACGCTTTTAATTTCGTTACATAATAATTTTTGTTTAGTAACAATGTAACGAATTTTATTGCGTCACATTTGAAACTACATGTAGAGAGTTGCTAATGTATTAATGACAAAACGCATACCAAGGCTACCTCTTGGCCAAACAAGAGGCCAGGGCTATCCTATCTTAAACAAAAAGTTCAACTTATGGGTAAATTAAGAGATCTCCGAAACTGGTGTGCATGTATGAAGAGATTGATGAATGACGAAGAAGCACGACAAGTCTGTAAAAATAAAGAAATTTTGTGCTTGTTGCTCTTTGCCTACCGTGTAAGGAACTTAGCGTGATGATTAATAATTAATAAAATAATAATATTCCAAGCTGTACATATAACATCAGATTTTTGGAATAGACTGCCACACGGGTATAAATGTTACGCCATTTGTGATGCTCGATTAACACTCGTGTGGAGACTAACGAAATTCATCAGCCAGCTATTAGCGTACTGGACGCAGACAACAATGTTCGGCAGAGAGAAAGGTACCGTTAAGAGGCAGCTTTATAAAGCTGATTGTTCATGAGACGAAATATTTCTTTCTTCTCTCTTACTTTCATATCTGCCAAGAAATAAATACTCTAATACTCTCCACTGCCCCCTAATACTTCGATGTCTATGATGTTCATACAATCACCATAATTCATTGCGTCGCTTATGTGACTAGGAAAGAAACATTGACACATATAAGCTGACTTTTCCTCAAACGTATACCATTCATTTTACAGGAATTGCTTGGTTTCTGAGAAGTGTAATCGTGTATTACGATCATAGATGATACGGCCTTGGAATATTGAACAAGGACATGAAATGTCCAAAGGCGGGTAAAGTTAAAAAGGGTAAATAAAATAAAATTATTCCAGTTTCTTAAAGATTCTTAAATTATGGGTGTAACAAACCGGTACAATGACTGCCAAATTTAGTAATGATTTCTTTAGTACCAGAAGATCATTAAAAAAAATCAAAAGATCAAAAATGCTTTATTCATCCTCCATTGATCAAAACTCCCTGGAAAGAAACTGATAGCAGAGCACCGATCAGAAGTATACGGTGACATCAAATGCAGCATCATGGAGTTGCCAACATTTCATTTCCTGACGTTATATACTTCCTCACCTTCTACCTCATTTAATGATTGAATATCGTTCGAACTTACTAAGAAATATCGGCTCGAAAACTACTTACTTTTCTTTCCTTTAAGGATAACGTAAGGTCACCTAAATCATTACTTTTTCAAATCCAAACTGCTTAATCTATACCATTTTCATTGGAGAATTAGATAGATGGAGATGGCTTAAAATCTGGTAAGACTAAGTCTACTCAGAATTCTAATAAAAACCAATGAAAAAGTGAAAATAAATAAACACAACACAAAAATTTATAAATATAGAGAAATATAGATATAACGCATATTACGTGTACGGAGACAGTGATTAATATACAAAAAGCGCGCGAAAACTATGAGAATAGAGATACTACGTATATTTGAGGCTCAATACTCTCTGTTTAATTCGCAAGGGACAAAGCGTGACGACATAACAAAAACATGTATCTAGAGAGACAACATCGGTTCACGTGAGTTGTGTTAAATTATGGTCCCGCTATATGAACAATATATAATAACAACACGCGGGGACCGCACAGATTGATCTCGGAACATGTCTGGGCGGTTGCTAATCTATTTTAGACGAAACCTACGCATTGCCGTGTAGTGTCTGTTTATATCCCGCATAAACGTAATCGGGGCCGTTCGTACAACTTATTCAAACATAAATAACGATGTTATAATAGTTATGGGTAGACTTTGCGGGTAAATTATAACTTATGTATGTTTATACTGTTGTGGTCTCGCAAACTGTTTCACAATAACAATCTGCTTAAATTATTAGCGTAAATACTGGTTGTTATGTATTTTAACTATTTCTCACCCCCGCCCGTGGTGGTGCTTAAAACATCACTGTGAAACGTGGGTGTTTATTAAACGCCTCTGCCTAACCCTTTCAGGAAATACTGGTGAATTAAGGTGAATTTATATATTTATACATCTAGGTATATGGTATATAGTTAATAGAATTCAAAAGCTTAATAGAACAGTTTTTTGGTTCCGATAAGATTACTAATTAATTACATATATTTCATCGCACTGTTTTAGAGAAATATTTCTGTATCACATTGACTTTGATTCTGGACATCTTATAATGATTATAAAACATATTAAGAAGGTAATAAATGGCACCCACGTTTAACCTTTTATTACTAACTAAAGTAACATCTTGTCAGTTTTTCTCCGTAAATAAACACTTTACATATAAAGATATATCTGTACATATACGCCCTAACGTACCGTTAAAATATGGGCAATAAATCATTAAAAGGCAGAAAACAAAGGTGCGGAACCCACGCACCGGATCGTAGCGGAATGAGCTCGAGCCAATGGTTTCGTAGTAAACAATAGGGCGCGGCGGCGTGCGAAGATACGTTTTTCTCAGAACGACAAAGCAACATTGTTTTCCGACTGAAATAAGTTCGAGTTCAAAGCGTTACGAACTCATTAGGAGCTATGTGCGGGCTTCTACGTTTTCTGGCAGCATTACACTTGCTCCCTTGTGCAACTCTCAAATATACACTACAACGAAAATTTGATTCCGTTTACATAACGTACGTAACTCCATTGAGCCTTTTGTAGTTTTATCAGTTATACACTGTCTGATGGGGGAGTCAGAAGTCATCGAAACCAGCGTGTATATATCAATTGAGTGATGAATAGACGAGGTCCAACTGGTCTATGAGAATAAAAATATTTGACCCTCGCTGTTTTCTGCCTACCTTGTAAGGAACATGGCGTGAATGTACAATAAGCATATAATAATAATTATTATAATGTTCTTTGTTTTACAATTGGGTTGCAAGTGCGAATGCTGCTCAAAACGTTTTGCGTTCGATCGAAATGACAAATATGTATTTGATCCAAACATCAATTTATAATGGCATACCACAGCACGTCTGTTTACGTAATTCGCTTAAAATAACTCTTTCCTACATATGGAGCTTATTGTGCCAGCTGTCATACACGGACTTACGTCAAGCGGTATGGCTGTTAAATCTTCTCGGTAAGTATTAATAGAAACAACCCTTTCCAAACGGAGGTGCGTGTTAACGGTTTAATTTGTTTTTTGTACAGTTAAAATATCCATACAAACGGCTATTACAAGCGCTTTTATTACATACCAAGCGTTTCAGTTTGCTTTCATGTCGAGGAACTAACAAAATACGTCATGAATGTATTTACAAGAAGCACACTACGTCTATATGGATAGAGATATTTAGCATTCGATGCTCTCTGCCTACCCCATAAGGTTACCTATTAGAATATTACATAATATGGCGTTAATGAGTTTGATCTTCTGATTACTTTAATCTGCTTTACCTACAAGAATCATATCATTATGACGCTTCAGGGATTCTAGATTCTTCGGAGTTGAGTCATAGAGTTCCTTGATATTGCTATCTTCTCTTTTATAGGACATATACGTAATTGTATAAGCAGCAAAGATAATAGAAATACTTATTCAAAGATATTGACTCAAATAATTCTATTATGTGTATAATTGTTATCTTGTTATAGACATTGATTATTTTGATGAAACAATGTAAAGCCTTGAGGTATTGTTGTTATGATTAGGAAACGCTGTGCCCCCTCCCCCTCTTCCGCCCACCTCCCACCTTTATAAATATGACAGCCGAATAGTTTACTATCACTAATTATATTTCGTACTAAAAGTACTTAAAAGTACCTACTACAGTTAAAAAGTTACTTTTATTGACTGAACGCAGCAACGCGCATTTTTAAAACCTAGCCTGTTAATTTAAAAACATAGTCTGTGAACCGTAGGAGTACTACACTGCTCTGCCCACGCCATCGGCGTAATACAGGGGTGATGTTACGTTTTATTAAAATATATTGATTTAAAGTTTTTATAACGAAATCTGTCAATTTACATAACAGACCATATCTTAGGCCATTCCCACAGGAACTCAGGACATGTGGCATCGTTACATGTCGTTAGTGTTTATTTTTACTACGTCAAGGAACTGGCTCGTCGGCATTGCAATACGACGAATCAAAACTATTAATCTCGCTGAAACAAAATCCAAACCGTTTCAGTCGCGGTCGGTTTCACGCGAGCTTCACCATTAATAATACTAATATGTTTCACGCCTTTCGTTTCTTACGTATTCAGACCGTTCGTGAACCAAAGTTAGAACGATTCTAGTCATTGTTTTATCGTTTTTTTACATGTAGAAATGGGCTCGCGTTTGGCTACAATCTCACCTGATGGAAAGCGAGATACATTCTAGGATGTAGCACGCTCGCCTAGATACTGCCTATTCATTATATATGTATTTATGATAATAGTACCTCGCCCGATGTATGGATTTGTGCCTGGTGTATAGCAGTAGGCTCATCAGCTATTCCACCGTGGGATGAATAACATAACAGGTAATTTGTGGAAAAGTGTTACATCTGACTACCTCTTCAGAGATTCACGGGCGTAGTAATATGTTGTGTAATAAAATAATAATGATTTATTGCGTCAAGTATTTTGATTAGCAAGATTTTAGCAAATTGAAAGTATAAATAAATATATGTGACCATTTAATAATAAAACGGTTTAATTGTAATGCATCTTTTACTGAAACGGTTCATAAACAAAAGTAGGATTCTTGTTTACGACTTAACAATAGTAGTTGTAGTACATTGATCCGGGTTCATTGACTCTCTTAAAATCTCCTGCTAACTTGTGAAGTAACAAACAAACTTTGAATACGGGTACACTACGTAAAATGCACTTTATAACGGCAATAAAATTAAGGAAACGAAACATTAAATTGATTATAAACATTAATTATATCTTATTATCCATGAGCAGGTAATACGATGTAAACATGTTTAAATATCCCAGTCCGTTATGAAAGAAGTCAAAAAGTTTCTTTTTTAATTGTATTGTAAATCGTATGTTTACGATCGTCAACCTATCGTTTCCCGGTAAAGGATGTCGCGGTGCGGCGCTTCTCAGAACAATATTTGCGGTTTTATTTTAATTAGCCACAGTACAAACTTGCCAAGTTGATAATCCAGTCGATCGCCGTGTATAAGTAACACGCAGAAGTGAGCTAGGCACTTCGCTATGATGACGTAATAGATGCGTTGAAGGCGAGAGCGGTAGGCATTGGTAGCGACGTCAGATGATGGGAGAGGAAGCATGAACCTCGCAAGTGTCAAGTTGATTTCTGCGTGTTATACACATATCCGCGTAAATGTCGCACGAGCACAAACGTACAGGATTTAAACATTCTGTTCGAAAGAAATATAATTGCTCATTTATAACATAGTAAATTCGCTCTTATTGCGTTAAAATAGAGTCTATGATGTCATAGTGTGGAGTTCTATTTGACACCTTATGGCATGTGAAAGGTAGATAAGATGCTCGTACACGTCGTGAATATGCCGCGAACACAATTAATTCTACTACTGTTGTGTCATATAACAGGACCGTGGATTATGCCGGGTCAGATTTAAGTCATATTTCATTATTAGTCATTGTAACTTGTCATACGGTCAATTAATACCTTATTTTGAGGCATCAATATTTTAACTTTATTTTAATAAATCCCTAACATCAGGACGTCATATTGAGTTTTCGATTCTACATATAAGATAATATAAATGCATTTGTATAATGAATGTAATATCTCGACTGTAATCCTCGAAGAGGTAAACAGAGGAGTGTAGTACACTCCCACCTTTCACCAGTTAAGTTCACGTCTCACCGTGGAATAGGGGGCACTTGTTGCCATACACCGGTCCCGAGATCCAGAGTCCTACTCCGAGCCCTTATCAAAAATTTATACGAGAAAATCTAACTTAGAAAAATCCAATAGTATTCTAACCGGGTGTCGAATCCAGGACCTCTAGATCAGCAGTCGGATTTGACAATCTATCAGCGATGCAGTTGTTGTATAATGAATTATTGCTCTAATTATTTTAAGGCAAAGCTGAGAGATATTATTCGTTTATTATGTTTGTCCTCGCGTGCTAATCGTCAACTAGGACTGGTTTTTTAAAGCAATCTACTTCAGTTCACAGTAAACGGTGCACTCACTACTGAATCGCTTGTATTAATTAATGTTTATCATCTTTCCATTTATTAATAGCCGATGTAATTGGAATTTAATTTAATTTTAATTATAAGCAACGTGAATATCGTTACAGACAACTATATTAATAAATACTAAGCCGAAATGCCTTGAAACCTATTTTTATTCTCTAGTCGCGATTAGTTGATTCTTTCACAAGATTTCAATTTTAATTATTTAATTTAAATTAATTTGCTTAAAGGAGATCTGAGCGAAATACCTACTTAATATTGATTATGAGTATGTTCTGTTGTAGCATTTCTTTAAAAAAAACGTAGCATTACGCCTGTCGTCCCCGAATGGGTAGGCAGAGGAATAGTACACTCCCACGTGTCACCAGTTACGTTTAAGTCCCATGGGATAGGTAGTGAGTCTATTGGCATATACCGGTCACAGATTCAGACTACGAGTCACTACTAGAAATTCGAAATTAGAAAATTCCAATAATAGGTACTCGACCAGGGATTTGAACCCACGACCTCCCGATCGGCAGTCGCGCTTGTAACTAATCGACCAACGATGTAGTAAAAGGCATTTATTCCAACACGAGACAATCAGTTGCCTTAATAAAAATAGAATATCCATTTATAAGCAAACCATTAATATAGGTCACATAAGTGTAGGAAAATATAATGAAAAGTAGGTCTTTTAAAAGTGGACGTATATTTTCAAAATAAGGTCAGAGGAATGTTAACAATGTTGAATGTGGTTGTAGGGCGACACTATTTGTTCTTCAGCTTTTTTATCTCTGTTTAAATTTAAATACATTAAAAATGGAATTTGCTGTAACGATTAAAATAATACATGAGAAAACCGAAACAATTTACATTTCTCCATAATATTCTCTGAGGTATGTGAAGTCAGCCAACCGACACTTGGTCAGCGTGGTAGATTATGACCTTAACCCTTTTTCATTCTGGTGACTGGCAGTGGTTGGATGCGAAGAGCTGAAGCTCGAGATCAGTGATATGCTGTTGTTGAGGCTTACGTTCAGCAATGGACGGCAGTAGGCTGATGATGATGATGATGATGATGTAATGATAATATCGTTTTAATATGTATACCGAGTTCATATGTCATGCATTTTATGGAATCTACAGAAGTATTGATGTATGGAGAAAATTTAGAACATGGACAATTATTAAAATGCATTTAAATCACACGTACAATACATTTATTCTGCCATTTATATTAGAATTGTATCATTACCTCAGCCTTTACCGTTCCATTGTTGGACATAGGCCTTTCCCAAGGTGTGCCACAACAGCCGATCCTCCGCAGATCTCATCCAGCCACTACCACCTGCCTTTTAAGGTCGTCGGTCCTATTAGAATTGAATAACAAAGATAGTCCAATTTTACATTTAACAAACGTCCATATATTCCAAAACTGAAATGTTCTATTATCGTTATTGTTATAACATTACGCCAGGTCCGTTGCGCACCAGGCGGAGACCGCCGAGTACTAAATATTTAAGTCCTTAAAAATCTGATATACCTTCTTCTTGTCTAAAATGACAAAAATGTAATACTCGGATTACGAAACCTTTTCGGTGCTAAATGATAATCAAGGCGGTATTTACATCTCCGAAATAGGTCAGGTCGCGGCATCCACGCGGACTGGATGCATCGGGCCCCCGACCCAGTTATGACAAGGGCACGCTGCCTCCCTTATCACTCTTGATCAACCCCCATCTTGGTAGGGTGTTCATTCTGAGCCAGCATACGCGTTCGCTGCGTTATCTATTATTGTTATCTCATCACACCGGGTCCCTTATTGAGTAGGCAGATTGCTTAGTGTAGGTATTATATCAACAACCCATCCCAGTGCCAAATACATTTTTAGTCTATCAAACTTAAATGAGATAATATACCCAATACATTACTTGTTGTTATTGTTACATCACGTAAGATTCTTTACAGGGTAGGCAGAGAGCACCGAGTGCCGACCTCGAATAGGACTGTAAGAATAGGATTGTCGGTGTTAGTCATTCAAGTTAGATTAACTAGTTAATAAGGTTGTCAGTTACTGTTTAAATAAGTGACAGAACTTAAATATTAGAATAAATTATTACATAACCTTATTACTTCACTTCCTTATAATGATTTATTTATAAGGTTGTAATTTGGGTGACATAAAAGCTTCCGCTCGATTTCATCCCCCAAAATAAGTAGGTCGGGTCGCGAAGTACACGCAGGTTGGATGCATCGCCTGCTGACCCACATGCGCAGATACACCTCCACCCCTTAAAGCTTTACAACATTTGAGATAAACAGCGTACCCTACCACCCTTCACGTAATCGATTTATGTAAATACAACATGAATATAATTTTATGGAGGAAGCACGACAGATCTGTAAGAATAGAGATACATATTTGAGACTCGGTGCCTACTCTCTGTCTACTCCGTACGGGAACTGACGTCATTTTAATAATCAATAAATTTAATTGATTTCTTCGCGCTTTTCCAATCTTAACTACAACTAATCTGCCTACCCCGCAATGGACATGGTTTGAGGATATATTAATAGTTTGATTTCTTTGAACTTCTCTAATATTCACTACAATAGTCTCGTTACGTTAAAATGTCGTATTTTCATTGGATATGTGTGTAATATAGATACGTTATGAAATATTATATATGTATTTCATTCTTATCCTCCTTTGAGTAAGTAATCTTTGTTTCATAATAAATTTATTATATAGGTGTAACAGGAAACATGTAATTCCATTGTTTATTTTAAATTAACTAAGGTACTACATGTGCGCGATTCCCATCCCGCAAGCCCAATGTAGGGATTATGGGCAAGAACTCTGTAAAAGGGCACAATAGGGCCAATTAACGGAGGCCTACTTACATATGTCAATTAGTGGACTGAGACGGACTAATGCTGATGACCATGGTAATGATTACATAAACGTACCGCAAATAAAATATGACAAAAATTACTCCTATTATAATTTTAAATTTCAAAATCAAAACAGAGAATATTAAAATATTTTTTCTAAAAATCGTTATCAGTCCAAAGCATCCTTCAGTCGTACCAAAATGTTAATTACATAAAACCGTTGCGGTAATTACCCGCGGGGCATTTTGAAAAACAGCTTAATATTTTATTTTATTTAATAATGGCATAATTAGTGCACAAGTTGAAGCGACTGCATTGTTGTAGACGAGCGAGTATCATGTTGGCTAATTAAAAATGTTATCATCTACAATACATCGCGCTGAAACCTGCCTCGGCTAGTGTTGGTTACAAGTTAGATTAATCAAGGTATTAAACTTTTAAAACACTTATAGTTATTAATTTTATTTTATGTTATTATGTAAAACATTAATCGTTGTCACACCAGGTCGGTTATATGGTAAGCAGATAGCACCAAGTGCCAAATATTTCTTAATGTAAAACAATGGGCATATAAACGAAACATTGATACCTATTATCTTTCCATTCAGTACCATACAAAAGAATATTTGACTGGATCGGATGTCAGAAGTAAAAAAAATAGTTCCACATACCAACCTACACGGTTATGAAATCAAATACACCATAAAACATATTACGTGGTCAAAATAAACAACAAAGGAACAATAAAAAAATATATAGTTAGGTAACAATTTCCTCATCTTACAGATAGGTATAAACTAAAACAGTGAAACGTTTAATGCAGGTAGCGGCAGAGGAACGTCGCGATACCGGGAAAAACCAATCGAAGAAACACTTACGCGGTGCACAGATAATGCTAAAGTGACATTGGAGTGATTCTAAGAATTTGTTAACCAAACAAGTTACGGAGCTTGACCGCACACGTGCGTACAGCCTGTGCGTACAACGCAGTGTTACACACACCCACGTGTTACACGACCCGGCAGCGAGTACGCGGTGGTTCAACATTGGAACTCAGTAACAGGGCCCGGGTTCGATTTGCTACAGAAATGGGCTTTACGTTAATATTCTAATGACTATCATCATCAAGTCTGACCCAATCGGTTGGTTAGTTTTCTTCACGAGAGCTCATGTGGTATCCCGACCGAGAACTTAATGAATAATGCGAAAAGTGAGTTTAGTGAATAATGTTATTTTTCATCTGTACAGCGATAAGCATCGACTTAATTTTGACAAATCACAAATTTCTTGGAGAGAGTTGCTTCCCTTGAGAACACCTTGAGGGAAAAGCTGAATTCTAAACCATTGCATTATAACTGCTCCATCCGAATCTATGAGTTATTGATAATTTACTTTTAATATAATCGAAATATCTATTTCATAATCAGTTGTGTTTTGACCTAACTTTAAAATTACATTTGAAAACATTAAGTGTGTAGAAATAGACAGAATCATTGTTAAATTTCATACAAATCTTGTCAGATTTGTCTTTTGGTTGTAAGTGAAATCAGGTCGGTTCGTCGTAAAGGCTTTTTGGCTGTTAAGTCTATACCATCAAGTGATAATACCTCTGTGTGCGTATCAGACGGAGCGTGGGCGGCTCGGAGCTTTCTCGCCGCAGCCTTGGCCGCGACACGTGCGACTCTAGGGCCGCACCACCCTTCCTAGCATCCCCCCGCGATAACACAATACGAAGCCTCGATAGCCTAATTTCCCACTTATTCGGCTCTTAAAAATTTTCCTATGAGTTCTCTTCAAATCTTTTTTTCAACACTTAACAATCCACTGTTAGACATGGGTTTCGTCTCAGACCAAAAGGATTATGCCGTAATCTATCATGCTAGCCAAGTGCGAGTTGATAGAATTCACTCGCTTTAGAAAACTATTTTTTTGAAGAACTCTGATTAGTAGGATTCTTGTTTTTATCTATGATTAAATTTGCGAAATTTTAATAAATGTCAATATTCTAGCTATGTACAGCACAAAAGATAAGGAAAAAATAAAAATTACGATAAAATGACAAATAATAATAAACTTAATTTAGTTGGAGATAAACAAAGAATATAAAAACAAACATCGATATAAGTGAGATTCGTAGGACATCACTATTGGTGAGGAGGGCAACCCCACTCTCTTCCCCTCGCTATCAGCTGAGCGACACGTGCGTACATTACACGCTCTATCTGCTCTACACTCTACTATGCACTCCCACATAGGTGAGTACGCACACAAGTAAGCGCTGTGTGTACGATAGAGACATACGATAGTGCATGTCATGACGTCATCGGATATTTTAACCTGATGATAAACACCGATTAAATATTCCTCCAGTTTATATTGTATTATAATACGTAAAAATATATATACGTTATATTTGATTAAGGAAAACTTTGTGTACGTGTCGTACGTAATCAAGTATTGACTATATTAAAAGAAAACATATTTGAAAGCTCCATACAATAAATTATGTGTTGTACATAAATAAACCTACTAAACTTTCCATTACTATCGAGATGTTTTCTTTCATAAATATAAAATAATATATAGATGTATCTGTGTATCTCGTTGAGCCTCGAAGCTACTTCCACTTTCTAGAAGTTTCATTTTCCAACATCAATGCTATTCGCTAAGTTCTTGTTAAAATTACTCTCGCATATGAAATAAATGTTATGTCAACAGTTTGTGTTTCTTGTTGCACACATAAATAAAACATTAACA
>DWFT01000155.1:0-14103 GCA_018246795.1 Microceris patrobas patrobas
GTTGCTACTCTGCAGCGCCACCAGGTGGCGAGTGGCATCAATGAGCATATTATACAAACCTTCTCCGTGGAAAAATAGATGTATGTACCAATTTTCATAACAATCGATACAGTAGTTTTTGAGTTCATCGATAACATACAGACAAACATTCATTTTTATATATTAAGATTATTAGCAATAAAAATTGCTAACAATAGCGAGCTATATGACTGTCATATTAATGGCGTGCTGATTATCTTTCATCGGCTCTGTTACTGTACTGTTAGATCATATCGATACATTGTCATATTGCATATTATATGCTGTTGGTTTGCAAAGTCAATGTTCGGAATGAAAGTGAGCGTGTGTTGGGATGCGTGATGTGTGAGACATAATGGTTTAACGACACTAGAATCGATTGCGCTGAAGAAATATAGCTATGAGATGAGGGATATTGACAGCTTGATATCTGGTATATACTGGCACATATGAATAACAAGGGTTACTCACAGAAAAAAAATATTTTCCATCAATACCTGGGTTGTTCCTATTCATGGGGGGTTTGTGCTCGTAAACTCCACGCCGGACATGCGGGTTGGAGGTCGCAGGGCACAGCTTTTCGCACCGATACTGGATGCAACAAGCCGAGGACAGGGTGCGATAGCGCTCATTGGGGGAGGCCTATGTTCAGCAGTGGACTGAGATAGGCTGATGATGATGGTGATGACTTGGGGTGACTAGTAAAAATGCTGTTTCGCATTAAATCTGCTAAATTCTAAAATCAGTAAATCCTAAATAAATAAATAAAAGAAATTAAATATATTGTAATTATTTGTTTTAAGGTTTGTTTCGCGTCCATTGACCGCCATGGCTGTCCCTTTAATTGGGCAGCTTCTCAGATGTTTCGAAACCCCGTCAGCACAAAGTAATCATCATATCAAACAATCTCAGTTTACTAAACTATTAGGTACTCAATTTCTTAACAGTTACGGTATGGCAAACCGAACGGACATAGTTCAGTTTATATAAGAAAGTTATTTCCGACTGTAACTTCGTTGCGCCAGATTATTTTAGCAAGATACTAAGTTAATTTTATCATAAACGTGTAGTTTTAAACGTAAGTAATGAAAACTCTGACCAATATAAGAGAGTATTTTAATAAAATATCAGTGTTTTTGTTCATTATCATTGTAATTAGATAACAATTGTGAGGTGTTTATTAAATCTTTATTATCAAATATATATAGTTTACTTTTAAACACGTTACGTTTAAGTAAGTTGTCTGAAGTTTCAAATCTTAAATAAGTAGTTAGTTACTAGTCAATCATACTAAGTGTTAAGCATTCGTATGAAAGGAAAATGCATTTTACATTTTTTTGGAATATGAGTTGACAATTAAGCACAATACTTAAAAAATATCCTTTGAACTATTTCCGTCGTTATAAGTCCTTATTAAACTGTAAAAAGTAGTTACTTCCCGACATAGATTAGAAAACCCAGTCGATTTCGGGCTCTCATTAACGAGATTTAAGTTTGAAAATGGAACGTAATGGAAAGAAATGTTCGCTATTTGAAATGTAATTTGGCGAAGAGCATTAAAAGTTTAACGATAAAAGAAATGAATATTAATTACGAGAAGAGTATTCCTTTAATCGTGTTCTTTTGTTTTATAAAAAACATTATGTTCCTAATTTAAATATTATTTTCTTTTATCTGTATTCTTACTAGTAGAAATTCAAAGTCTGGATTTATGCCCGGTATATGACAATAAGCTCATCCCATATTCCATGCTGGACCGTATTACACAATTGGTGAAACGTGGGAGTGCATTACACTTTTCTGCCTACCTTTTCGATATTGGTATTTCGTGATGTTATGTTTGTTATTATTCCTAGTTAACTAGTGGTACCCAATGCCCCAGTTCGCTATCGCGCGATAAGTCGAGCACCTGTGGTGCGTGGTTAGATATGACGCTGTACGGAACGGAGCAAATAGGGCGACCAATCGATACGCTTGTACATATTACCATAAATATCGCTAAACGAGCAGCAACTAGCACTTTCACTGGTTTTGTAATACTCGAACATGAATGTATTGTGTCATTATGAGTATTAGTTAAAATGGTCACTGTCGGGCTGTAAAAATAATTTTAATGTAATTGAGAAAATATATAATATATCATTTTTATTACTATTATTGTTTTATCCAGTAAGACCCTTGCGAGGACGGCAGAGAGCATCATCGAGTGCTAAATATCCCTAATCATAAAAATGTCACGTCCTTTTAAATTCATCATTCTGCATACTCGAATGCTGATTTCAGAATCATTATTTTTATGAAATTTCTAAATTTGTGAAGATAAAATTTACAATATGCATAATGTGTTTATATACACAATTGTAAAACATGGGAGTACTACACTCCTTTGTCTACCCCTCGGCGGAAATGTAGTCGTGATGTTTTCTTATGTATGTCTACTATTTGTACTCAATTATTCCACCAAAATAACATTCTCACACTTGACACCTGTTAACACTTCACATCACTGTTATCTGGAGCGCAGTAAACAGCGAATTTTGTGTGTCTGTTTATTGCCCGAAGCGGAATACAGTTTTATGGGCCCTTAAGGCGTTGGATTAATTTAATTCGGTTTAACGACTTTTTATCTGTTTTGTGTGTTATTTTTAATGCCTTTCTGTAATTATTGTTGTTTATTACACATCATTAATATGTTACGCGTATTTGTATAATGTAGGTACATGTCTCTCAAAGTGGTTAGTCGGTTCGATTCCCACACAGAATAAATACTGTGTGATGATCATAATTATTTGTTCTGTGTTGATCTGTGTGTTCTGTGTTACCATAACACGAGTTCACTTGACGCATACTTTTGGATCAGATGGCCGTGTGAGATTGTCTCCAATAAAGAAATTCTGTCGATTAAACCACTGGCAATCTTTTTGATCTGCTCTACATTATTTAAACTTATCTCATAAAAGGATACCTATTCCTTTGACATACATATTTAATAAAATCTGCATTATAGCATTAATACTTGTAATAAATAAAACTGTAATTAACAATATCTCACCGTTTAGCACTGTTCAAAATAAACGCACAACGCTGCGATAAAATTACGTCCGATTTAAATCGCTGTCGTACACCAAACGCATAGCAGGATGTTGTATTTAACGATATGTGCGATACGCGTTATCTAATTGTTGGATATTTAATATATTAACAGTTAGTTATACAAACACATTAAATTATTAACTGTTATCGTGTTATCGCATGTTTGTCCGTTGGCATCTGTTTCGTTGTGCCCTGTTTTATATTGTCTGGTTTTGTTTAGGTGAAGTGTCAGTGGGACTGGTCCTTGGTGGTAATTTCAGTGTCGTTTGTTTTAGTCCATTTTTGTTTGAATGGTACTGTTTATATATCTAGCATATAATTATGAATGTCAATATGTGCTTATTAGTGTCGTTATATGTATAAGCTAATGTATTTATAATATTTACAAGTTTATATATTTTTGTATGGTTTTTAATATATCTGCAGAGATTCTTTTTTCGCCTCATTGGTCGAGTGGTTTCAACCCTGACTGCCGATCGGGAGGTCCTGAGTTTAAACTCCGGGTCGGGTACTATTGGGATTTTTCTAATTTCGAATTACTAGTAGTGATGTGTTATCTGGATGTGTGCCCGATGTATGGCAATAGGCTCAACACCTATTCTATGGGACGTTAACGTAACTGGTGAAATGTATGAGTGTACTACACCCTTAAGCCTATCTTTTCGGGGATTATACGCGTAATGTTACATATTTTGTTACATAATTATATTGAACTTATTGCTTTAAGGTCAATGAAGCTTTTTCTGAAAACGTCAACCACTGCTAAAGGGCTTTTGTGGTATAAAAAGTTTTATTTACTAGAACATTTTGAATATTGGGTTGTATTGGTATAAATTTGTGCTGTAAAAAAAATAAGAAGCAATGCTGTCTTCCATATTTAAATTGTAATGTCACTCAACCGAAACTACCGATTCTCCGTATTTGTAAACATTTTTAATGACATGTTTATTGTTTATGTCTTATAATAATATAGTATGTACATATTTTAATTACTCGTATTATGATGTCATGTTAACTAAAGCCAACACATTGATAACGCAATATTATTAATGGAATGAAAAATCGATATTCTAAATGCATTAAAAGACATCAACAATATCATTTAGCCTGTTATACGTGTTTTAAGCCGCAAAAATGTGGGTGTGCCGGACATGAATGAGATGTTTGATGCCTAGACACTTGCATGGACAACTTTTTGTACATATACCAGTTTGTACTGTCGCTGCTATAAAATGAAGACGGTAAGAGAAATATAATACATTATCATATTAGTAATATATTTATAGATATACGAAACGAAGTGCGTTGATGAAAAACTATTATATAATGATAGAAAATAGAAATACCTACCATTTTACACAGCACTATTATTGGGTATATCTTGCAGTAGTGATAGAAATGTACGTTTTAGCGTCACGTTGCCGGATCCTTCTTGCAATTGCCAGTCACGTGAAGAATACTTCACCAAGAGGCACCAGTGCCGGTTGTTGGGGAGGTGACTTAGTAGCCAATTTCCATTGGATGTTTTTAACCGCATTCAAGACTTGCGAACACGTTAAACGACTATTACCAAAGTATAACCAATGGTTTTTTGGGACAGGAATAGCTAAACAAACTCAATGCTTGCCTTTCTGTATATAAGTCAACCCATAAACCTGGTCTTCAAATTAAAGCTAAAGATATCATCATTATTACTATCGTCATCGTAATGATTATGATAGTTACTATTAGCATAAACAATTTATATCAGTCCTTTACTGGCCATACACCCCCCCAAACTATCGCCATCGCCTATAAACTGTTTTATCTTAATTAGATAAGCTGCAGACAGCTAGTTGAGGCTGAACTATCAGCTAAACATACTTTCCTATCCCCATCACCCCATTCCCACGCGCCGCTGCCCTGGCCGCTCGGTGCTGTCTAGCGGTAATGGCAACCGACATATCGCTCATTTGAAAATTGATTGTAATATCTCAAAAACACTATTTCAGAAAACAGTTCACATAGTTTAGAATTATTGTAACTGGAGTTAACTATGTACGGGTTTTTCTCGATCTATGCACGTTCTGATGTAGGTACCCCCTGGTGCGGGAGTCAAGAGTCTCTGAAATTGGCGCGAGTATGAATAGAGCGATGAACGTGTAAGAATCACCTCGGGTATGTTAGGATAGGGGTATTTATTTGGCATACAGGGCTCTCTGCTAGTCCGTTAGGCACCTGGCGTGATGGTAATAGATGATATTTATTGAGCCATGTAAGTAATGAAATACAATTATAGTAATACAATTATAGTTTATCACTGTAAAGCAATGCGTTCAGGTTTACCACATGTTGAAATAATTCGCCAACTTCTCTTCTGCGGTGTTAAATTCGTTGTTTTCATTCGAATGTCACGCAGTAAATGATTGTTATTTTTTCTTTGTTATAAACGTACGAAGATACTGCTATGGAAGTTGCAGTGCATAGACTACAGTTCGTGATGGTAATTAGTTTTTCACACTGTCTGCTTTGTTATTTTTTTCAACCCTTTTGTCATTCCGTGGTTGAAGATGACTCCTTCTTATAATGAAAGGGTTAAGGTACTGTCTGTCTTGGTAACATTAGTATACCACATTTTATATTATTTCATTAAATTTTAATTTTTAATGCTATAGAGATTCTTAAGTTAAAGAGTATGCCTCTTTAATGCTTTTATGTACATTAGTTTTTGACCGCAGACAAAACACAACATAAAATTGAAACTTTTAATTAATTTAATTTAATTTAATGTATTTATGACACACATTAATAAAAGATTTAGCTTTTTCGCGTATTTTTTCAAACAAGGATTTATTTACACATTTTAATACGTCGTTTAGATACAGACGTAAAATATAAATTATTAATTCAGTTCCTATACTTATTAATTAAATAAATTTTACAAATCGCATATTTTGTTTTGGCAACATTTATTTGATTATATTTATTTATTTGAAAGTAGTCTTTAGTCTATAACAAGTATGTGTAACTAGCAGTTGTTATAATGCGTGCGTGCACCCATGCGTGGTTCCCAGGCAGAAGGTCTATACCAAGGTTCTATTGTACTGCGTTATATGAAGGTTGCATGTTCCTGAAGAAGTACCCTAGACTGGATTTGACTAGACTACCACTACGCTGTTTCTGTAACAGTGAATAGCCAAAAAAATAGTATATGGAAATATTTGATGGAAGTTTCCAGAATTCCAAAAATCTGCTCGAAAAATAGACTGCCTCGTTGGTCGTGTTGATTGCAAGTACGACCGCCGATCGGGAGGTGCCGGGCTCGATTCCCGGGTCGAACACTACAAAAATTTTGCAATTTAGAATTTCTAGTAGTGGTTCGGAGTCTGGATATGTGCCCGATACATGGCAATAAGCTCATCACCTATTCCATAGTGTGAGAAGCATTAATTAGCAGTGGGCGCTTTCGGCCATGGACGTTTGAGTTTAACCTCAAACAGGACTTTAGTAAGAGGACTATTAGTGTCAATTAGTCCAATCAATATCGATTGGTAATGAGACAATTAGTCGATGAGCATTAATCGGTTATGTGACAATCGGAATAAAAATGTTAGTGTACATCGGTCCAGTTAATTAGTTCTAATTTCTATTGCAGCTGTTGCCAATGGGAATTATATTGGGTGTGGTGACTCTCCCTTTTATAACCGTGGAGGAGCAAAACGCACCAAAGGTAGAAGACGGGATCGACTTCGATAGTTTCGTAATGGAACTAAGCAACCTTTTCCAGAAGAGATTCAATGGACTCGTGAGAGACTATGTGAAAATGAGAATTTTGTGAACCATTCTCATTGATAATGCAGACCAATAATGATACACCATTCAAATTTGTGTATTGTAAAGTTTTAATTAAAGCATTCATTTGATGGTAACGCAAACAGAATAACTGAAATATAGACCCATAATGAAGTATGATCCGTAGTAACCGTAGCTTATTTCGCTTCTTAAAAGAAGCACGCAAGTTCATCGCTTTTAATGTTATCATTGCCTATTTTTCAATTTTCTCTGACAATGTCTTATACACAGATGCATCATTACCGTAGAATATATTCTGTATATAATATATATGGCAAGCATCATTGATGTGAGGCAGCTAAAAGGAGATTTAATAAAATTGTATATCATAGAGGAATGAATGAACATGAAGATTTTGTAGCGAAGGACTTGCCGCTCTCCTACCAGGTGGTCCGATGGAAATACGATAAGAGCTGGTTGCAGCTGGATACAGGAAACGTAGGCCGCTATTCACGGAGTGGACAGATTAAGAAGGGGATGGAATAAAAATCCGATTGTCTGCTGCGAATTATCTACACAAGATTTGTATATAATTATGAGAAGCTCTGTAATAGGAACTGGTCTCCAAAGATTATAATGCAACCATATAATGCTGTTCAGTGACATATTCTTGATGTAACAAAACCACGACGCTCGGTCTCCTAGTGGATCACGCCGAACATAAGCAAGTGCTGTCGCAGAGTACACAAATGAAGACTTTCTCTGGGTCTTTGCTGAATTTATAACTTGGGCCTAAATCTTGTTAATGGATAAATCATACACCTGTGTAGACGTTATTACGTGTTTTGTTGTACACATTTGTGACTTAGTATCTTCCGAATAACGCAAGGTTCATTTCCTACTTTTAAAATAAAATTTAATGTGTCTATGTTATATTTCTACAACAACATAAAAAATGTTTCTCTTCATAATAAATATATTAATACACGAAGCAAAAACTTTGTACCCCTTTATAGGAAAATTGCGCGGACGGAGGAGTATGAAATATGGCACACGTATAGTTTACATAAAGAATAAATGCAGAATGCTAAAATGTATGTGTAATATTATAAATACCTTAAGATGAATTAAATAAATCATTTATTATCTACGTTCCTATTGTCAATGTAAAGCATGAGACGGATTGTTATCAATAAGTAGCACAGAGGAAAGATCATAAATATAACGTAGAGTATGGGTGCCAGCCTAAAATGTGTCTATCTGCCTAAAATGTGTCAAATGAGGCTGCATATCTCTCTGTCTCTTTCTCTTCGCGCACGCACATGTAGCGCTAGCGTGAGTCATGCATAAGTAGTGTGATAGAGAGAGATAGAAATAAGGTATCGCGAGCTTTTCCATCTTTCTAACCGTCGGACGTTGCCGCTTGCGGGCAACCGTATGTCTTCCCTACTCTGTATGTAACATCTCTATGGCAAAGATTTATATAGGTGTTGTCTGGTATTAGAATCTAGGCAACGCTGACTTTTTTATGATTTACGATCGAATTTCAATCGGTACTGGAACACTAGTAATAATAAATAAATTATAAAGTTGTCCTTTATGTAGCGTAGCGTATATTGTCGCTGAGCGAGATATAATAATACTTACCCGAAACATAAAATATAATAAGAAATTTTAGTTGTTTGAGAAATAATTCGATTTAATTAACTGTGTTGTGTGTAATATTTAAGTAGGTACTTAAATTCAGTCATCAAATACTTAGCGAGTCGAGAATCGAACCTCCGACTCTAATCTGCAGCTAACATCATTGTGATAATTAGGAAATATAAAGCTGTAAGTAATATAGAACTACATAATTAAATGACATATTGTGTCTCTATTGTATCGTGATAAAATGACTACAGCTAGATTAAATGTAAAGTATTTTTTTGCATTGTAAAATCCGTCCTTAGCATCCGATGTAGAAATTGGCTGCTTTATGGCAAAAGTTGACAAATGTTTAGAATACGAAAGAAGTCGCCAGAGGATGGAGTGTCCCTGTTTGATGAGTAATTCATTACATGAAATGTGTGGAAAGCGAACACTGGTGCTATGGTACATTCTAGTATATTTTCAATGATTAGCTCCATCAACTGAACCATGGAGTCGCAGGTCACCCAGTTAATAGCAGCTTGCAGTAATTTCGTTCTTAATACTTAGCTAAGCTGACCTATAGACCAACGTCGAACAACGTAACGGTAATTGTGATTAGACGAATGCGCTCTATAATTAACTGAAAAGCAATCAGTGTAATACTAGACATGAAGAGACAAAAATTTCCAAGTTACTCTGGTTTTGTGATAAAGTAATAAAAAGTATTGTCTCCAGCTTGTACAGAAGGTTAATCGAAATATCATCACTACATTTAACTTAGAAACGGATGTACTTACTGTATAATTTCCAAAGATCGTTATCATCGCCCTTCTTTACCTTAATATAAACGTGTAACCTTTCTTACATTATTCTTATTACCACTACTTCACGACATATCGTTATGGCTTTCCATAAGCTTAACGCTGTAATAGCATGGTGCATAAAATTTAGCCTCCCATTCCGGAGATCCTGGACTCAAATTGAAAACTTTTAAAGAAAAATTGCATGCATTAGAGGTCTCCACAGAAAGGCACGTAGTTTGTTAACCCGCACTAGGCAAGCATGGTTCACTGCTGCTTTCAATCATTATTATTCTAAAAGATCCTTTGTCCAATCACTGAATTATTAAGCAGTTGATAAGTCATAACAACGTTTTTCAAAACCTAACAGGCTAAATTCATATTGAATATATTTATTTGCTTTAGTGATACAAGAAAAAGTCGCTAATTGTTTACATACTAACCGCGCGGTTGACCGCTCCGGCGGACCGCGGTTAATATGAAAGCAGCGCATCCGCAAGTAACCATGTCTCATTTCAAACATTACACTTGTAGCCGCTAGATGGCGTCGATGTTTGAATATCTAGTCTAGAATGAGTATAAATTCCTCGTATATATTTACTTTTCTTAGTTGAAATCTTATAAGTCCAAAGAAAAACACATCAGTATTTTCATATTATAATGAAAACCAAAACGGATAACTATATCATATATTTAAACAAACTCAATAAGTCTTCGGTAGTATAGTGGTCAGTATCCCCGCCTGTCACGCGGGAGACCGGGGTTCGATTCCCCGCCGGAGAGAACTTTTTTTGTATAAAATTTTATATTTTTTATATTTGTAAATTATGTTTATAATTTTATAACATGTAACAGTTGGAAATGCGTTATATATTATATATTTTTTTCTTAGCTTAAGCAAAATAATCGGACTGTCAACTGTTAATTGCCACTTGTGAATATTAGCATATCTGCAATTCCCGAGGAGTGTCAAATCCGTTGCCGGCTTTAAACGAGTGCTTTTCTGGGTCTTTTTCGAACAATCCCATGTCATACCGATCCGGGAATACCTCACAAGAAAGCTTAGTCTATATTTCTAGGGTCAATTGCATAAAATATTACCTGCAGTTATTTAAAAATTCTATGGTCAATCACGACGGTGCTCTTAGCGCAGTTCTTAGAACCCAGCAACTTATGGTCGAAGTTATTATTATAACATCACGCCAGGTCCCAGAGAGCAAATTTTACCAAACGTTCTGATCGCAGCACACAGACCCGTGCAGAGTGTTTGACTCCTTAAACATCTTTTACATTCACAGATACATAACTTCCGATAATGCCACGATAGGGCAACACCACGTAACTTATCTATAATATATGATGGCACACATTCGCAAAACTTTCTTCAACTGCTTTCGATCTGTCGGGAGCGAACTGCGGGCAACTCCAGCAGAACTTGTTAACAGTTTCAATGCTCGTTAGGTACCAAGTTTTCTTTGCTTCTAGTTCCGTAACGTTCTAGAACGTTCTCGTAGGATTTGTTAGTTAGTTCGCTTATTGTACATACCTTTTATTGGGACATCCTTAGACCCTGCCTAGGTCGGTTGTTGTGAAATAATAATTGTGTTTAGTTCGTCTCACTTCCAGTTTGATTTTAAACCAGACAATGATTTTGTTATGCTGACCAGACAGTAGATTAATTACATATAGATACATATTTCCCTATAAATTTAAATAAATAGTTTTACATCCAGAACTAAATTAAATGTTCCTGCTAATACACTAAATCATCGTTAAGTGGTCAGGATCAGTTACCACAGAACCAATATTTAGATCAATAGTAGGCTTTAATATATAATTGATGATATATCAGTTAGATGTCTCCGAAACCGGTGTGCATGTATGAAGAGAGTGACGGAAGTGGAAGAAGCATGACAGGTACGCAAGGATAGAGGTATTTGGCACTCCGTGCTTTCTGTCTACCCCTTAAAGTACTTGGCGTAACATATGTCTGAATCAGATTGTTAATAATAAATGACATGAATGCTAGGTGCTACGCAGATATATCTTGCATGCATCAGGTCAATGCGTTTTCCATGCATAGGCAATATCGAATCCGAAGCATCATTTGAGGACGCTCTCAATGGGCCACCTCTGACCTTTAATAGGGTTGTCAAATCAAAGTTCCATATATAATAGATGGGGAGAAAAAGGGAGGAAGAACAGGGAAGTAATGTGGAAAGTTCTTGAATAACGTCATTAATTTTTAGGCAATGTTATTCATAGATAAATGGGAGAGAACCCTTCTTCCCCCAGAAAATCCTGCCTCCCCCATTTTTTAAAATACTAGACAGATTTAGAATACCTCTAGAACAATATCATAAATATTTTGTATGCAAATATATGAAACATATGTACTTATATTCGCGCCAAATCCATATAGAGGTAGTCAGAGAGCACGAAGTATCAAATACCTTTATCCTTGCAGGCCTGCTGCACCTCTTCCACATTCATCTCTCTCTTCATAGATGCACGCCGGTTTCGGATTCTACCGTAAGTATAGTATTATTATATTATTTATTACAATAACATATACACTTACTACATTTTTTCTCCATCATGCAGGGTTAACTATATCCGCTTCTTCCTCACATCACTAACAGAAATATCACCTGCGGTAACGATAGAGAATAAAATCCTGTGTAATAGTACACGTTTTGAATTCCATCCCTAATTTGTCAGCCCTATCCTACTGACGCATTCCTGATATATACATAATATATTTCAATAGATATCGCCTGCTCTAAATTGACGTCACTTTTCATTAATTACGCGGGAAATGTCAGGCTTTTACGCTTTTATTAGCGTGTTCTAAAATAGGAGTTTTATTGATTCCAATAGAATTACCGGCGTGTGTATCAGGGTGGAAATGGAAACAGTTCTGTGATCCCATTTGCTGCCATTTTCTTCCAATCGACGACAGTATGTAACTAAAATTCTATTTTCATGTTAAATGATTCCACTAGGACGAACACTAAAGTGATTAAGTAATGCAAGTGAACCTATATTTGTAACATGGTCTACTGTATAAATATATACTTAAGTCAGTTAAGGAAAATGTATTCTTAAGTCTGTTTTTCCATTTAGTTACATTTCTTCGAAAACCCGCAATGTCGACATATGGACAAAGTAATTTTTCGAAACTGAATAAAATTACATAACCATGTTCTGAGTCAGTATACATATTATTAACTGACTCAAGACATAATTTATTTAGAACGGAACGCGTATATTATAAAGAGCAGTATTTAAACCGAATATCCATCAAATTCAAATAGTTTTATTCATTATGATATGTCGATATAATATATAGGATGTACATACATAATTGATTGCGTTTCTTGGAATATTCGTATAGTGATATTCGCTACTCAACAACAGATGTCGCTAGTGATGGGAAATTTTCGATATGAACCATATATTTTATTGTAGGTGCAATCTATAGGCAATTATTTCTGACGGTAACTTTAATGTTTCATTTTGGACGCAGATCTCTTCTTAGAATGATAAAATGTAATGTCAAAGTCTATCACGCTAACCTTTTGCTGTTTGGTAAATTTCACACACCATAAAGGATACTATAGAGTTAAAATATATATCTTTATATAGCCGGTGTATGGCAATAGACTCACCACCTCTTCCATGAGACTTAAACGTAATAGGTGAGACGTGTACTACACTCTGCCTATCCTGTCGGGGATTATAGGCGTGATATTACGTGTTTTTATAAAGAATGGTGTAGTATTACAATATGTACGAAGAATACTGTGGACAATTCTAACTTCTTCTATATTTCCCCATATTGATTTCCTTCGCCGTTTTCAAGTAGGTGATATTCAATCTTTAAGCACATAACAAATACGTTAGGATTTGAACGTAGGACCCGCGAGTTACAGTCAGAATTCTGTGCATCTAGGCTATCATTGCATAATATATATACTACCTGTCTAATATAACACTGGCCTGGGGATCCAACCCAGGGTTCTAGCTCAGCGGTCGTGCTCGCAACCACTAGACCGCCGAGCCAGGTGTCTATCAGGCATTAATATTACGTAGACCATGGCACAGAAACCACTAGAAGCAATCATACGTCAATCAGCACCGTAGATTACACGGCGCAGTTATCAGAATTTAATTAAGTCCCAACTATAGATACAATGTTGAATCTAGGTCGAATTGGAATGACGTCATTGCATAGGTACACTGGCCACAGACTCGACTACGTCTAGACAGGCACAGTACTAAAATTTTGTGATCCACCATGTGTGAGGAGATCCACGTTCCAGCAGTGGAATGATAAAAACGATGTACAAAACAAATTTTCGGTGTGTTGTATTTGCAGCGTTAATTGTAATATAGTTCGCTGTAGGTACACATAAGTAACTTGTACTGTTGATGACGCGATTTTGTAAAAACTAGTCGTCATTATCATTAACATCATTAAACCGTTTTATAGTTTCTGATACGGATATCAAGAATGAGAAGGGTCAAGGATGTAGCTTGCCAAGAGGGTGGCTTGGCAGATCTCACACGCTCGTATAGCGGTTCGTATCATTGCTGGTTACCAGTGTCCCTTAGCAATGAAAAGCGCATAGTCTGCGCGCTGGCCTAATGCGGATCGCCAGTCCCCACATCCCCAGTCCGCCATCCGCCAGTCCCCAGTGTATATAGTGAAGAACGTAAAATCACGCCTATATCTTCCCAAAGAGTAGACACAGGAGTAATATACTCTCACCTTTCCACCTTTCTT
>DWFT01000156.1:0-14100 GCA_018246795.1 Microceris patrobas patrobas
TGCTGTGACAGCCGTGCAATGGCAGGCTCGCGCTAATACGGCCCTTATAGGTTCGAGAGGTGTCCAATTATGATGAATAGGACGGCAGGCGTTGCACGTTTCCTTGCCACCCTAACTTATTCTGTAATATTTCTTTCCGCTCGCAATTTTATTGAATCATAATATTCTCAATGTTTGATTTCTTAATGTCACTTTGTATTTTGTTTCTGACTTTTGTAATGTTGTTTCATTTTTTGCGTGTTGGTTGATAGTATACAAAATTATTATTCTAGTAAGGATTCAACTTTATGTTTGTTCACATATACAGTGTAAATAGTAATAGTAATATACAGTGTAATAAATAGTTTATTCTAGAGTAATTCGAAATGTTACTTGAAATCAAAATTTAACAGATAGGTATTAATTGGAAATAAGTAACCTTAAGAAGAAAAAACAAATAATTCAAATTTAAAAAAGTCAATACTATGGCCTGAAAACATTGATGTGTCACGTTTTGTAGCACTTTTAGCAGAAAAAAGTCCACTTTTAAAAATTCCTATTTGTAGAATTCGCCCGTGATGTCTGCTCCTCAGACGACCGAATCAGAAACAAAAGCATGCATCAGTTTCAAACCATCGTGAAAAGGAGAGAATAAGAAAAAGTTTTGTGGAACAGAAATATACATTCTATATTCAAACAAAAGCATTTAATAACCCACTGTTCACATATTCAATTGTCGTATTTTTCGCGGTTTCAGTAGTCAATTAGTCAGCAGTTGGGATCAGATCCACATATTTTGCATAATCGATTCGGTGACCGCATGACGATTATATTGTACTGATTCGTTGACGCGATAATTAAAATTTTACACACTCGTTTTATAGGCTTGTATTTGGTTTATTATAAAACTGTTTGGTCATCGTATACACGTAAATTATCGTGATGACATAAACTTTGTAAATCAGTGATTGATAATTAATTTTAAATGTTTATTGTTCGGTTCAATGGTATTTAGAAATTTATATCAGTTTATTATGTATACGAATTGTATTGTGTTAGGACAAGAACCTTTAACATTAATATATGCAAAAGATAGTCAAAGGATGATATTTACTTAGATAATAAAGATTCTATATAGATAATAAATTTCTCCTTGTAATGGTAGATACTCTTTCTATAAACCATGGACACCATATGTATGTTCTAAGTTTCTTACTGCACTGCACATCTTGAACCCCTCACTAGGATGGTTAATAATCTCTTCTCGATCTTATGTGTATACGATTTAGAACAAAACACACCTCTTATAATAATAACCTACATCAAAAGGAAGATAAAAAAATCTAACAATAAGTACGTACTTATTATTACGTACGTACGTAGGTATATGCATTCGAAATCTATTTAAAATGGTCGCCCCAAAGCACTCAATAAAGTAGTTCGGAATGTTAGGTCTGCCAAGATATTGTTATGGTAATAAAACGACAATAAATCCACCATAATAGCCTGACCAGTTCCCCTTGGCTTAATGTAATATGTTTCTCATCTTTACTGTACACTCAATACTGTAATAATGATAGGGTGTATATAGAAAAGAAGTTTATTATAAAAATGTTCATTGTGTCAAAGGAATAGCTTATAGGAATAGCTATAACCACTTCATGGTAATGAAAATGAGGCTCAAAACGCTTAAGACAAATGTAACATGACGCCTGTAAACTTTGAAAAGTTAGGCAGAGGAGTGTATTACACTCCCAGTTATCACTAGTTACGTTATAGGTTCCATTATGGAATCCGAGGCGAGCCTATTGCCGTATTCCGGGCACCAATCCAGACTCCGACTGTTCTTAGAAAAATATTGTGCGTTAACGTTAAAGTGCGATTTAAAAATTATTACTTAGCATTTTCCGCTTTTCCAATTTTTTTCGTCATACTTGTAACTCTTTTGTACTGTAAAGTTATAAATGAGTTAGATTAGGCAGCTCTAAGCCCATGTAAGCCGACGGGGGACTGTTTATCGCGGCCTAGACGGCCCCATTGGTGCGTATTTCATTCGCACACCGACCTGCTATAAAAATAAATAGTCATACTACATATTATTGAGTATGTTTCTCCTAAAGCACCTGTAATAAAGTAGTAGTTCTCTTTGTGATTTAATAATGATTTTTTCTGTTTCTCGCACAATCATAAACGTGACTGGTGAATCGCGGAAGTATACTACACTCTTCTGTCTACTTCGTTACGTGTAATCATTATTAAAAACTCTAACATGCTCAAATTATGTATCGGTTTAACTCACATGTTTTTCCGGGACTGCCAGACCTACGAGTATTTATCTGATATCTTTCTTCATGAGCTTCTAGCAATCGCTGGAAGTAGGTAATATCGTTTAAAAATAATCAAACCATGCATTTTTTTACTCATATTTGTGTGCTTGTTTGTTAAAGTATCTAATCTTCATAGCGGATGGCCTGAGTTTGAAGGAATTATGTTGAAGATACGAGTGGTAGTATATTTCTTAAAAAGTAATTCAGGTCATAATTTAAGTAACCTATCGTTTGTAACATGACAATGTGTACCAGTATTCGTCAAGCACGATCTTTAATAATTATTAATTTGTTAGCATGTTGCTGTTAATTGACATTTTTATGGGCATTGGTTGTGTTACAATAAAGTACGGTTAAATTGGAATAAGCGTTTGAATATTTCTTTCATAATTCTTTCTTCGTTTCTTCGTTTTTAGTAACCTAATGATGACCTTCATATGATGATAACCTTCATGATCTTACAAAGATAATCGTCATCAACAACTATTTTATAGTTCGACTATCAGACATGGGTTTCTTTTCAAAATAGAAGGTCTTAAAGAACGTCACAAAAGGTGACACATCTTAGAGAATATTAAAGATAAGAAATAGTTAAATATACACATAGAAGTAAAGTTTCCGAAGCCGTGTTAATATTTTGAATCACGTGAATAATGTTACGTTGTCATGTCTTGAAAGCTAAGCCCTCTTGACGTTACAGTGATACTAGTCAGAATACATGCATTGTTGGGCCGTAACGAATTATCTATGTGCAAATTTTGTATGCTGTCAGATTGGGGACGCCTTTCGCTGCGGTGTTTGTTACCCGAGTTAATTGACCCCGATATCAACTTTACTTATTTTTATCTACAATTTGGATATAATCGATTTGATATAGATATCGAATTGTAGGTACATATTAATTCGAAAACAAATATTTAACACTTTACTATATATTTAACTATAAGTGTATTTCATAATTAAACACCATTTATTTTGATACATGTATCGTCCATCTAAGCCAAACTATGTAATGCCGACTAGTTTCGGACCTATTCGAGTTCCTTCTTCACGACATGTCGTTAATCGCAGCGAAGTCATGGTGGAGACTATTTTGAAAAATATTTATTACTTCCGTGTTTTATTTAAACATAGGTGTAAATAACTAAAAACTATTAATAGTACATTTATTTAATTTAAATACAAAAGTTAAGGGGACGTTACTTATTAATTTTTATATCGAAGGTGGCGATATGACATTTTAATTCTTTTATCTTCGGAATTTAGAGTTGACTCCTATAATCTACGGAGTTAAGTGACTTAGATTTTGCTCTCCTATTCCGAGGGTTAAGGTTTCAAACGATAGTGAAGGCACTTCTAACTTATTATGTATTTTTGAACGTAAAATATTAGATGCTATAAAAGGTAAAGAAAGAATACAACTCTAGAATGTTTTCCGAAATGCGTGCGAAATCTCTCAATATGCATTGGGTCAGTTGGTATGGTAGATTGTAGGTAATTCTTAATTCTTCTCCCTTTGAGAGAATATTTATTTCTAACAATTCATCGTTGAATGGAATTTTAAATACGAGAAACATAGATGAGAAAACTTCGGTTTTTTTCCAGGCAAACTTAAATATATTTATTAGGTTTTGTTTAAGCTAGTAAAATATTATTTTACTATTACATAGTCTAAAAATACACGTTAGTAGTATGCAGTAAAAATAAAATATGTTAGTGCTGAAACTTTTTATTCGGTAAGTGTGCAGGGCTCATAACTGACACGTCTAACGCGCGTGACTGCGACACGTCAGGGTCGCTCTGATTCTAACAACTTGTTCAAACTGCATCCGGACCGACGACGACGGGTGAAAACTGAAATACTGTCTTTCTATTGAGATAGATGAAAAGCTGGTCGCAGTGTGCGATCAGCTTAAATAGTCGCGACTACACTATATTAAACTTTCATTGTATTTTGTAGTAGCAACCTCCTCGTAATTGAGGTAGTTCTTGATGAAAGATCACGATTTAGTCCGAAAATATTAGTGTAAGGGTATTTATGACCTCTTTGGTAACGCAAAAGGACGTAGAACGTATTGACCATGTACCATCAGGGAATAACTGACTGAGTGAGTTTGTACTTGTATATAGACACAATAATAAAGATATTTGCTTGGAAATTACTAAGGAGCTACCAAACAAAAAGGCGTGCGTGATTTTAAAATTTCCACCCCTTTGCTTGTTTGGCGCCAAAAGTGACGCGACGTGACGCACGTGACTGCGACGTGTCCTGATTCTAACAACTTGTACAAACTGCACCCAAGTGGGATGGCAAAAAACGTGTTAGTAATCCGGGTGAGTTTCTGGCAACGAAAACTCCTATTACCTGTCGTCTTTCGGGAATGGTAAAAGACGATTTAGAGAACAGAAATATATCTTTCCCTAATAGATTACTGGGTATTATTCGGTGAAATACGTACCGAGGTGTTATTTAATTTCCTACCCAATAAGTCAATTAGACGTAGGTTGTAATGAGTGAGTTTAACATATTAATATAAAATTCCGATCTTCAGTTTCATTGCTTACATAAACTGGCAAACGATTAAATCATTTTGTTCACACTACTTATTAGATATCAATAGGTAGGTATATCTCATGGTAGGTAGGTATATCAGTAGGTAGGTACATATGCTTCTCCTCAATTAATTCGCTGAATTATTTGATATACGGTAAAGGAATGATAAATGGATCAAGATTTATGTACAAACTTTGGGTGTATGAATGGAGAAAAAATAGTTGCAACTCATAAGACGATTACTTTAAACATTTTTACTTAGTATGTTTCTATTTGATACAATACAGTAGTAAATAAAACAACTGAAAGCGTAGAGTAGTACCGTACCCGTTCGTTGAGCTAAATGAAGTCACTGCGAAATACACTCTTGCGCTAAAAGTGACAAGTGACAGCTATGACTAAAGATGCGCCATGATTGCTACCGCTCAACTTCACTCGCCGTGACATTATGATAATATATTCCCGTTGTAACAGTTAATCCGTTTTGGGATACAATCTTATGTCAGGATCATATTGAAAGTTTCTGTTTTCCCTCATAATATATTAATAGTTATATGTAATCCGTCGTTTCTTCAAAATAGGATAAAACAAGGAAAAACAGTTTCGCATTTATGATATTAGTAGGGATTACAAAATATGGACTTAAAAATATAAAACAATATGTTTAACATCACACTTTTAGCTTTTTCATTACTTACAAAAATGTCCATGACACTATTAAGGAAAATTATTCTTTACTCTATGTTCTCCCGTACGTCCGTTCATAAAAACACGTTTCGTTTATACGTCCATACATTAGTTCACAAATATATGAGTTATGACTTCGGTTTGGTTCCACCTTTCTTATGTTGACGACCAAGGAGTGGAACACCCTGCTGGCGTCTGTGTTTCCGGATACATACAATCTAGGACTCTTCAAAGTAGTGATAGCCTAGTGGTTAAAAATTTAGCTCCTCACTTTGGGGTTGCTGGGTTTAAATCCGTCCCTTTTTACAAAAGTGCGTTTTAAATTTAAATATTACTTGCTAACGGTGAAGGAAAATATCAAGGTGTGAAGAAAATAATAAGGTGTGTGAAATCTGCCAACCCGCACTTGGCCAGCGTGGCAGACTGGCCTTAACCCTCTCAATATGAGTGTAGACCCATATTCCAACAGTTGAATTATAATGGGTCGATTATTATTATTATTACTCTTCAAAACAAGGGTGAATAAGCTCTTACTAAGCACCCGTCCTCCACTTTATGACGTATCTGTGTTTTCCATCAGGCGACGTCGTGCCCAAACGTTAGCCTATCATACGATAAAAAACTAAACAGATGATAACCACATGATAGTTATTTGTTACAATATAAAGTGACAATGACTTTCCCACCAACAGTAATGTCAGTCGGACGTGACTTGAGGGGCGGCCAGATTCCTGCAGCTCGACTTCACTTGACGTGATGATCCTCGAAGTAAGATGATTCGGTAGCCACGAATCAGGATAAAGTAACCCTGTGTATATGAAAGCCATACCTACTCGACGATAGAATTATTTTATGATTTATTAGTATCTACCTAGGTACTTGGTGCGGTCTAAAATTATTGTTGGTAAAGGTTCTGTGATCAACTTTAGTCCAGTAACCGAGTTATTTTGTTAAACGTTAATGTTGTGGAAAATAAATTTCTGATGAACTACTACACATTTAAATATTGTAAAACTTATTTCATCGCAGACGTCATTGGTTTTACATTAACTTGTATTTTCTTATGTATTCGTGTAACATTCGTTTTACAAGCTATCGACAAAATTAAATTACTATGTTGAAATATTTAATGTTTATGAGCATATTACGAGTGTCCTCTAAATTTGATGGATACCTTTTAAATAGAGGTTCTAATTTCTTTCGCTTAGTATACTCCCCGGGAGCAGTATATTTACGTCGTTACCCTATTTCAGCTCTATCGATCGGTTAGACTGTATTTCACGGCGACCTGTTTGATTTTCATATGTCTGCAAATCGTAAACAGCATTCCAGAATCTATTGCCGGTTAGATATTAATGCGATATTAATCAAAATATCTTTCGTCCGTTAGACTTTTAATTCAAAGGCAGATACGGTAGTAATTTAATTATGGTGGAGTTTAAAATGTTTGATGTGAACGGATTACATAATTTTTTTTCATATTAACTGGATTCGTGCCGATTTTCCATGATAATAGCGGTAAGTATCTTTATAGTGCATAACAGTTTAATTATTTTTAAAAAAGAAGAATAAACGTGACTTTGATATACCACCACGTGTATTACATAATAAATATATCTTACATCACTTCAGTACATTTCAACAACCACTTATCGATGTCTAAGATACGCTTCGATAAATATAAAAAATCAGGAAATATGGTTATTTCAAAACAATATCCAGCAAATGTATAGTATTTTTTCCCTGTATTTGCTATTAAATTTAATAATTATTTTATAAAAAAAATGTAACTTGTATGTAACAATTTAATTAAAAACTAGTTACTCAGTTTCAAAGTAGAATGCACTGTAAAATCCGCCATCTAGTGGCAGATTTTGTAATTATGAATGTGGACTGTTTTATCGGCAACGCTGTCGACGCATGCGTATTTGGTTCGAGGCCACGGTCACTACCACGAAGAAATATACGTCTGTACTCTGTAGACTTGTTACCGTCATTGTCAAACGTGTGCTTATCATTATGTGTAATTTGTTGTGAAATCGATATTTGTTTAGTTTTCTTGTGAAAAAGCATCGAAAATGTAAGTACAGATTTACGTTAAATATGTTTGTTTGATATTTTCACCGTACATTGTTTCAGTAAGTCGAAATCAGTGTTGTATTGTAACCTTTACAATGGCTCTCAATCAGACGGATTAGTTGAGTCTATCTCTTTCACACGCAAGTAGCTACTGGGCTATGTAATGTAATGTGCGCATCTGTTTTAGGTTTAGATTGAGACATAATGGTTAATTTTTATTATTAATTTAGGAATTAGTACCTAATAATTTATTATTGAAAAAAAAAATATATTTTTTTTTATTATTTTTTTATTTTATTTATTTATTTATCATTACTTCTATCTTTACCGGTCCTTTTATATAAAGCAGTGCAGTATAATGTGATCACACAATTTGACTTAAATTATAGAATCCGATATGGTCTAGTGGCTAGGATACCTGGCTCTCACCCAGGAGGCTCGGGTTCGATTCCCGGTATCGGAATTTTTTTTAATTTTTTTTTTTATTTTTTCAGACTCAAAATGAACATAAAAGCAGCGTTGGCCATTGGCATGGTATTTGTTGGGTGCTGTTCGAACGTAATATTTTTAGAATTAGTGGTAAAAGAAGATCCTGGTGCTGGGAATCTGGCGACATTCCTTCAATTCCTATTTCTCGCTACTGCTGGTTTTTGTACTGTTGGTAAATTTGGTACCGCGAAGAGAACTATTCCTTTCAAGCAGTATGTATTACTGGTGGGTTTCTTTTGGACAAGCAGCGTAGCAAATAACTATGCGTTTGACTTCAACATATCTATGCCTTTACATATGATCTTTCGCGCGGGCTCTTTAATGGCTAACATGGCGATGGGCGTGTGGATTTTAAAGAAACAGTATCCACCTCTTAAATACCTGGCAATATTTATGATATCCGCTGGCATTGCATTATGTACGATTGTTTCCAGTGGAGATGTCAAAGCGCCTAGAGAAAGACATGAAGACGCAGCAGAGGAGGAAAGACTACAGTTCATTGACTGGCTTTGGTGGTGCTTAGGTGTTGCCATATTGACGTTCGCGCTCTTCGTGTCAGCTCGCATGGGAATATTCCAAGAATCCTTATATTCGAAATATGGAAAACATCCGTGGGAAGCGTTATACTATACGCACTTAATGCCTCTTGTGTTTTGGTTGCCAACAACAACAAATATAATCGGGCATATTAATATTGCAACACAGACACCTCTGATGGAAGTATTTGGGGTGTCGTTGCCGAGACAGGTTATATGGCTGGTGCTGTACGTTGTGACCCAAGGATTATGCATCAGCGCCGTCTACGTTCTGACCACGGAGTGCGCATCTCTAACTGTCACTTTGACAGTGACCTTAAGGAAATTTGTTTCGCTCCTGTTCTCTATATGGTATTTCCAAAATCCATTCACGATTGGACACTGGTTGGGGACTCTACTCGTATTTATTGGAACTCTTATTTTCACGGAATTATTGCAGAAGTTCATCGCTCTCTTCCTTCCAGCCAAAGTGGACGAAAAGAAGAAGGACTAGAAATATTCAGTTCGTTTATGGAAAGGAAGAGATTAAATATTCTCATGTACTGTGGGCTTGTGTCTAACCTAACCTATACCAATAGTGACTTTGTGGTATGCCAGTTGTTTTGCAATGGATTACTTCTATTTATTTTATTGTAATGATATTTATTTCTATTTGTATCATCATCATCTTCAGCCTATCTCAGTCGACTGCTGGACATTTGTATAGCACCCCTATTTATTTTACTATTAAATGTTTCGGGAGTGTTTATACACATGATTATAAATGTACCGGCTCAAGTCATGTACGTTTTTCGGGCTATCACGTGAAAAAAACTCACGTGAGTTAAGCCGATACATTTATAATAGCCCCAATTTATATTGAAGTGTGATATAATTTGTAAAATGGAGTCGTTTTAATAAGAATACAGTGTTTGTATACGGTTGTTTCTTCGCAAGGTACCTACTATTTAGTTGATATTTTGATTGGATATTTATCATTATGACTAATTAAAAATTATTATATATCAATTAGTGTAATACTTAGGATGTTGTTTATATAATATTAGTAGGCCATGATGTAATGTTATGATTTACTGCCAATTTAGAGTTGTACCAGATATTTAAGACGCAACGTAGATAGTAGCGTTTGGTTGCTTTGGCTGTTATTGTTATATTTTTTTTGTTATAGATAAATATTGTGGCGTTTCACAAAGTATTCAGTCAGTTTTTAATGCTTATAATTTGCAAATACACATAATATTTTAAAATATAGTTTAAAGACTAGTCGTGTGCAAAACATGCAGTTTTTAATTATATGTCTATATACGAGTATTAACAAGCAGTGATAGTCTAGTGGTTAAGAATTCAGCCCCTCACTCCGGTGGTACCAGGTTCAAATCCAAGGCACGCACCTCTTTACAAAAGTGCGTTTTAAATTTAAAGATCACTTGCTAACGGTGAAGGTAAACATCGTGAGGAAACCTACACACCTTAGAATTTATAAAAAATAATAATTTCTTAGGTGTGTGAAGTCTGCCAACCCGCACTTGGCCAGCGTGGCGGACTATGGCCTTAACCCTCTCAATATGAGAGGAGACCCATATTCCAATAGTGGAATTATAATGGGTCGATTATTATACGAGTATTATAGAGAGGTTCAATCAAATACGATGCTACTTTTTTACTTAAATTCTGATATCCGAAGGCGCTAGTTTAGTAGGTTAGAAACCATATACAATATTATCATTATTATTCCACGTGGAGGTATAATACCTAAATCTTTACATAACAAGTTTAACATAACCAACTAATTAATGTGATGTTCAAATATTATGAAAATTATTCATTATTTATGAAAATGAAATCATATGGATTTGTATTTAAAAATGTGAAGACAGATCTTATCTAATTTATTTAAATAACCTTTAAAAACACTTCTAAACATGAAACACAGGAACGTGTGTTGCAAATGTATGTCATTTATATTTAAGTTGCATTCTCAATATAAAAGACATTTTTCATAGACAAACCTGAATCTAGCTTAACGAGCGCAAATAGTCCGTGAAATGAGGCTGAACAGAAATGTCGACATTGTACATTTTTCTATAAAAAAATTGAAAGAACACAGACAAACAATGGCCGCCAATGATGTCAGAATGGCGCGATGTTATATAAGTTTTTCATAAGAACGTCACAAAGAAATGCAATCGCTTATAAAACGTGACTTTACATAATTTAACAATGTTTTATCTTTGCATTTGTATATAATGAAAAACACTTAGGGACGCGAAGATGTTTTGCGCTAAATCCAAAAACTTGAAAGGTTCAAAACAAACATACTGTTCACGAGACAACTTCTTAGCATTTAGATGAGAATTACTTGCTCAAAATTTTTAGAAACCTTGAAGACGGATTATAGAAAGCTAAATTGCAATTAGAATTAATAATTGCATTTTTGCTTTTTAAAATCCGATTACAAAATATACTTAATTAAATGAGATCTAATAAATACATGTCTCAAAAATTATAAAGTATCTCAGTAACTAGTAAATTCCGTTTTACTTATTACTTGCATTGTAAAATACAGACATTTTAATTAGAAAAAAACTTTCATCTTTAAACGTCGCCATTATTTGTTCAAAACTACGTGAATGGATCAATCATTTGTACCCTATTATGTACCTAATATTTAATGTGGATTTTCCCACTAAATTTATTCATATAACATTTATTGCGTTTGAGGGAAATACTATTTTATGGGGCAATGCTTAATTTGTTATCATTTAATACGTCTATAATTATTTAACCGGATCCGGTGAATCGATGATGAGGCTACATAATTTATAGCCTAAGCTATTGTAAAATATATTACATTTTTATATATGTTAGTTAATTTTTTTTTATAATAAAATTATAATTCTTACATTGAACACGTTTATAAAAGAGATTGAATATTTGAAAAAAATGGTACGAAATAGACCAATACTATCATTAAATATATATTTTTATTAGAGATAAAATTTTAGAGGCACGGGCATTTAATTTCATCGTAATTAATTTTAAAGAATTTTACACTATATAGTTGCGATGGGTGGTATGATTAATTGCCATAGTTATTTTTTTGTTATTTGTGGTCTATATAGCGTGATTATTAGCCTATATTCCACATTATTGATTTTTATTGAAAACTGACAGAAGTCTGTGCAGGATGAGTTACTGCTGCACATAATTCTAATTATAGAAAGAAGGATTTAAACAGTTATAACGATTTGTGAAGTATAGTAAACTATTTCAATGATTGTTCTTAGATAAATATTCCTGTCAGGAGTAGTAAATCTATAACTGATTTGACGTACAGATTTAACTAACAGTAGGGGCACATGTACATACATAAGAGTACATGGTTTCTTGCGTAACATACGAGTAAAAAGCAAATGCGCTTGTAACGAACGATGTTTTTTGCATCATGTATTTGAAAAGTCATAATAGTTTATATGTTTTGCATTTTTCTAGACAAATTTCGTGGAGAAAATGTTTATTTATGTAATGATAACAGTCATTGAACGTTTGGTGATTGTCTGAATAAACACGATTAAATACTTGTAATGTAACTAGTTTAACCCACGTGTATTTTTTCGGGATAGTTTTCTGATCTGTCCGAGGTCCTTCGCAATTATCTCCCGCTGATTTCAGGGGGTAGCGACCGAAACGTGAGTAGTAAACTACGAACGAAAAATATACGTGATTTAAATTGATATATAATTCAGTCACTAATAGTAGGATAATATTTGGGACGATACTTTTAAAACATAACTTCTAAATAATTACTTCTTTTATATTTTGTAATATAACAGCGCGAGGGTCCTTTAGACATAGGAAGTTTCTATATACAGAAACGGGAAGGAAATTAAAAGTAATTTTATTGATTACTGTGAATATAATATGTTGCTAATCCATCTCGTATGTTTTAAAATGTTTCAGTTTCAAATTACATGAATTTAACGCTTACTTCAACACGCTGAAAATAAGTGCTATATATGTATGTATATGAATACCTATGTAAATTTGAGAATAATAATGATTAAATTAACGAATGGCCATAATATTATGATCAAATGTAATGTAATATAAAAATTAAATTTACTTAAAATAACCACTGCTTTTTAATGAAGTGAAAGTTGTCGATGACGGGGTAAAAATTTCAAGCGTTATGAAAATTTTAGATCACGCGAGGAATAGGGCTAAAAGATCGTAAGTGCCATGCAGAACGCGTGATTTATACGCGTTTACAACATCATCATCACCATCATCAGCCTATCTCAGTTCACTGCTGGACATAGGCCTCCAACAATGACCGCCATCGCTCCTTGTCCTCGGCTTGTCGCCTCGAGCATCTGCCTGCAGCCTGTCGCAGATCGTCAACCCACCGGGACGGAGGGCGTCCTACACTACGTTTGACGAGTCGCGGTCTCCACTCCAGAACTCGTCTACTCCACCGGTTGTGTGTTCTCCGGCAGATATGCTCAGCCCATTGGCACTTCAGCAAGCGAATCCTTTGAGCTATGTCAGTGACTTTGGTTCTCTGTCGGATAGTATCATTTCTGATCCTATCCTTCAGAGAGACTCCGAGCATAGCTCGCTCCATAGCTCGTTGAGCGACTTTGAACTGGTGGACTAGGCGCACTGTGAGTATCCAGGTTTCGGCTCCGTATGTCATGACTGGGTGACACAAAATGAGTCTACTTGAAAACCTCGATATTATTATAAACGTATTTGTGTTTCACATTTGGAATTCTTAGTAAGTTTGTGTAATCATTATTTTATTTTGCTACTCGTTGATCGTAAGACGGGCGCTGAATGTACTGTTTTCGATTGTAGAATAATTGACTCATGAATGCTAAGTAATGCTGACGTCACGGTTCGTAATCGGCGAGATAACACAAGTTTTCTTTCAAATTCGTATTTCGAACAGTTCGCTTTATTTTTAAAATACGTTGAACCAAATTTTTAACAATTGAACGAAACACACTTGAAACATTATCTCAGATTACATGCTGATTAAATGTTAGTCAAGTTTATTGTTGTCGGAGATTGTGATGCTATACTCGTATGTGTTTATTTTTATTTGTATAATGTAAAAAAAAACACGAAGAAAGTGGTACAATTCACGTTCTAATATTAGTTATCTTAGAGATAAAGGTACAATTTTTAGACGATTAATTCACTTCTAATTCTTGATATTCAATTGTCACTGACTTTTCTAACGTTAAACTGTCAAATCGCAGTTGCCATAAAAAGCAAAACACAAATTAAAAAGTTATTGACCTGTTCAAATGGTACAGACGACATATTATATTATTATTCTATCAATTATACATAATTTTTTTTTTTATAGCAGTGATAGCCTAGTGGTTAAGAATTCAGCCTCTCACTCCGGAGGTCTGGATTCAAATCCATGGCGCGCACCTCT